>SEYY01019808.1:0-40550 GCA_009176605.1 Armadillidium nasatum
AAGTTCCAAGGGTAATGAAAGGTAGTCGCCAGAAAAGGATAGGTATATATGAGATGAAGTAACAGAGAGAAGGTCATTAATGAAATGTAGGAAAAGGGTTGCCGATAGAACAAAATCCTGAGGAACACTCAAAATTTTGATTTAGATTTATAGGTTGAACAGTGGTTGTCTACAACAGCTGTTATAGAATGATCGGAAAGGAAATCAGAGGCACGGCCACAAGGAGAAGGATAGATAACGACATAAGGAAGTTTAGAAATCAGGTTTTTGCCTGACTCTATTGAAGATTTTTGATATGTCATTCTCCGAAATTCCGAAATAGCAGAGAACTAAAAATCAGAAAGAAGAGAAAGAGGATTATCAATTGAGCTTTCCTTACGTAAGCCATATTGGTAATCTGAAATAAGATTAAAAGAATTGAGATGTTTCAAAATCTTCCTGTTAATGATTTATTCGAAAATTAAAAGAATGGAAGTTAAAACGAGAGGGTTGATAGGGATCCCCCTATTTTGGCACAGACTAAACGAACTCATGTTTCCATCAGGAAGGAAAGACCGAAGTAGAAAGACAGAGGCGAGATATTTTACCAAGGCAAGAGGCAAGCACATAAGGACAAGTTTTGAATACCACAGGAAGGATAACATCAAAACCATACTCCTTCTTAGAGTTAAGCTAAGAAAGAGCGGAAATTGCATCTTTATATGAAATTACTATAATTACAATGTTACCGATAATAAGTTGTAGAGATGGGTGGAGGAGGGGGCGGAAAAGATGTAATATTTTCGGAATCGCACAAAGTGGAATCAGTGAAAAAAGTTTAAGCGAAAAGCTCAGTTTTAGAATAAAATAAAATGGGAGTTCTTCCGTCAGAAGATACTATTAGAAGGAAAGATTAAGAAGCAAAGTTAGAGATCGAAGGAACCCAAAAGAGGAAAGCTTTTAATAGACAAATAACAAGAATTGGAAGAAGTCTAGAATGATAGGTTCGTCTCCAAGATGATTAGGGATATAGGTAGGGAGCTACAGCAGCTGTTTGAGGTAATTCTGTATAGAAATATGAAAGGTGAGTTCGCTAGTTGTATCTTGAGAACTATATAAAAGCCATTGGCTGTGGTAAGCGTTTACATTCCCTGAAATGATGTCCAATTGTGTATAGCCTAATAGCTTATAGGACGTCGCTACGTCCTCCTCGTGTATATATATATATATATATATATATATAATATATATATATATATATATATATATATATATATATATATATATATATATATATATATATATATATATATATATATTATATATATTTTTTTTTTATTTCTCCTCTGGTGGGCAAAGGCCAGAGGCCTACCATTGTTCCACCAGAGTTGGGAGGAAAGTCGGAAACATGGTCAAATTAAAGGCCGACATGACCTGATACACGGTGTTTAAAGGTGCTTAAGTCATAGGTAGTTGGGAAAATAGATGAAGGAAGTGTGTTCCAGACTTTACCAGTAGAGTAAATGTAAGATTGAGCATAGAGGTTAAGTCTGGGGTCAGAGAGTTGGACAGAGAAAGGATGAGACTGTGTAGAAAGACGAGTCGCACGAGCCCTTCTTAATGGAGGAGGTATGCGACGAGAGAGTTCAGAAGAGCAGTGTCCATTGTAATAGCGATAGTAGAGAGAGAGTGACGCAACATTTCGACGGGCAGAAAGAGATTGGAGAGAATTAGTGAGAGCAGGAGAATTGATAAGGCGAAAAGCTCTAGACTCCACCTTTTCCAGGAGAGCTGTATGAGTGGAACCACCCCAGATGTGTGAACGTACACTCCATACAGGGGCGAACAACACCCCTATACAGAGCAAGCAACTGGGTGGTGTGAAGAAATACTGAAGGCGCCTCAGAACACCCAACCTCTTAGAAGCTTGTTTAGAAAGAGAGGTAATGTGATTCTTTCCAAGAAAGATCACGAGAAAAAGAAACACCTAGAATATTGAGGACAGATGAAGGTTTGATAGAATATCGTAGTTGTGTGGAAGATTGTGTCGAGTAGAGAGATGGAGGAATTGAGTTTTTGAGGCATTGAAAACGACCATGTTTTCTTTGCCCCAATTGGAAATGAGAGATAGATCAGAGGTTAGTTGCTCCAAGGCCACCCTCCTTGCCTCTATTAACTGTTGCTGGGAGGGCGTCTTTCAAAATGAAAAGAGTAATGAAGGGTGGAGTCATCAGCATAGGAGTGGATAGGAGATGAAGTAATAGAGAGAAGTCATTAATGAAAAACAGAAAAAGTGTTGGGGATAGGACAGATCCTTGAGGAACACCACTATTAATAGATTTATAGGATGAACGGTGGCCGTCTACAACAGCTGCTATAGAACGACCCGAAAGGAAATCAGAGAGAAGGTCACAGAGAGAAGGATAGATTCCGAAAGAGGGAAGTTTGGAAATCAAAGCTTTGTGCCAGACTCTATCGAAAGCTTTCGATATGTCCAGCGCTACAGCAAAAGATTCACCGAAATGCCGAAAGAGCATATATATATATATATATATATATATAATATATATATATATATATATATATATATATATATATATATATATATATATATATATATATATATATATATATATATATATATATATATATATATATATATATATATATATATATATATATATATATATATATTGTCGAGAAGTATTCACTTTTTTATATTGTATTACTTATAAGTACTTCATTTTTATAATAACTCCAGATTTATTATAACCTAAACATATAAAAAAAGGCGTGCCATCCAACTTAGGTTATAAAAAAAGAAATGTTCCTCTCTCTCTTCAGTTCATTTCTTTAAAGTGAGATATTGAAGCCGTGCTTCGCTGATTCTGTGACTGACAGATATATTAAAACCAATATTGCGATAATTGAAAACGGACGTTTTTAATAATAATAATAATAATAATAATAATAATAATAATAATAATAATAAAAGAGAAAGTAGAAGGCTGGCATAGTTTTAGTACATACGTCACTCACGTTTGCTAATAATCTTTGAAACACTTCAGTTGCCCATTTAAAAACCTTTCCCATTTTCTTCTTCATTGTACTTTGTGTAATATATATATATATATATATATATATATATATATATATATATATATATATATATATATATATATATAATATATATTATATATATATATATATATATATATATATATATATATATATATATAATATATATATATATATATATATATATATATATATATATATATATATATATATATATATATATATATATATATATATATATATATATATATATATATATATATATATATATATATATATATAATATATATATATATATATATATATATATATATATATATATATATATATATAATATATATATATATATATATATATATATATATATATATATATATATATATATATATTATATATATATATACGATAACAACAAAATAGTTAAAAAGGACGAGATACGAGATATCACAACAGTTTCGGAGAACATGCTAGTCTCCCTCATCAGGTAAAACTTAACAGAAAATGAGGAGAAAAGAAAAAGAAATATCGCAATGTCAACTCTGTGGTTGTTAGAAAAAGGTGTATTTTAGCTATAATTCAGAGTTTGAAGAGAAAAATGTTTTCTTTTAAAAATAGATTTTGAAAATTTAACTAAATTGTCAAGTTCAAAAAATCCAGATGAAGTATTAAAGTTTGGCAAAGTTTTAATAAAGAAAGATTCAATCAGTCTGTTGAGATTCCTTGATTTGGACTCAAAAATGAATTTTGCACCGTTACAGTTTATTTTATGCTGTTTTGTAATATGTAAAAAATTAGCTTTGGTCATATTATTTTCTTCTCACATCCGCTTTATGTTGTTCTATACGAAAATTGAGAGTTTTCAGAGTTTTGCCCTAATATGAGGAATTGCATGAAGAGCACATGGCCGCATAAACACCTCATAATTTTTCAATAACAGTATTATTATGTATGAGATTATTTGCAATTTTTCAGGAAACTAAAAATTATATATGTGTATCGCACAGAATAGAAATAGTATATTTTAATGAGGATATACATTCGCAGTATGGCACAACCATAGTCTATGAGAACAACACAAAGCGGATATGAGAAAAAATAATATGAGCAAAGCTATTTTTTTTTACATTTTACAAAACAACATAAAATAGACTGGTACGGTGCAGAATTCACTTTTCAGCGTTCGAGCTTTCAACGCAGTTCTGCCATCCTGACGAAAGTTATCACGTATGTGCGGATAATTTTTAATTTTCCCTCGTATATGTCCATATCCAACCAGAGATTCCGTAGTAGCCCCAACATTATTATATGGCCATAGAAACCATAGGATTATTCCACGAAGTGTGTTTTTGATCTCACAAGGCATCAATATCGCTTTCTACAGTACACCATTAAAACTCTAAACGAAATTTGGATTTAATTGAACCAATAGACGTCTCAATACTTAACTGAAATTGTAAAGTAGGCCCAACAGACACTTTCTTTTACACTTACCGTTTGAAATGGACCGAGACCTATTTTTTCGGTATTTTATACTGGCCGAACTTATTGTAGGTTGAAACATTTTATTATTATTATTATTATTATTATTATTATTATTACATGGCTAAGGTGTGATAGATGAGGCACTGTCTGAAATAAAATAAATAACACTATGACGTTATATTGCATGAATAACTGATATTTTGCTTTATATAAAAATACTTCAATGAAACAGATAAGATAAAAAAACAATGAAGTTTATTATATATATATATATATATATATATATATATATATATATATATATATATATATATATATATATAATATATATATATATATATATATATATATATATATATATATATATATATATATATATATATATATATATATATATATATATATATATATATATATATATATATATATATATATATATATATATATATATATATATATATATATATATATATATATATTATATATATATATATATATATATATATATATATATATATATATATATATATATATATATATATATATATATATATATATATATATATATATCTTCACTGGCTCTCACTGTATACTATATAGCCTTTACCAATTTCAGCTGTTTCCATATAGCTGAGCCGCACAGCCTCAGCTGTACATACCTCAACTGGGTTCCTGATTTTCCTTTTTCCCGGAAATCTTTTCGAATTCCTTCGTTATCTACATTCCTTCTTGCGTGATATTTCCATACGAATAAAATCAAATTGTTGTGAGAGCTGTATCACTTCCAAGCCTTCCGAATCCTATCCTGCAAAGGATACTGTACATGCACCTTCCACTAATATATATATATATATATATATATATATATATATATATATATATATATATATATATATATATATATATATATATATATATATATATATATATATATATATATATATATATATATATATATATATATATATATATATATTATCGCCACCCAAAACGACCTTGAGCAGTTGGTGCAGCTCCCTACTCGTATTCCTGATCGTTTTGGAGATGAACCCAACATTCTAGACCTTTTTCTAACTTCTAATCCTTCTCCTTATACCGTTAAGCTCTTTCCTCCTCTGGGTTCCTATGATCACCTTCTTATCTCTGTATCTTCTTCTATCTCTTCAAGTCTTCCGCAGGAAAGACCTCCTTCTTTTGAAAGGAAACTTTTCTAGTACTTCGGTGCCGCAAGCTGGTCGGATTTGCGGTCGTACTTCTTTGATTTCCCGTGGAATGATTATTTCTTCCGTGGAGGGGTCCCTCGAAGTGTGCAGAACGCATTACCGAGGTGATTCTCTCTGGTATGGAGGTGTGCATTCCATTTTCTTTCCCTTCTACTAAGCCTAACAAAGTTGGGTTTAACTCTGCTTGTTCTCACCGTATCCGCCGCAGGGATGTTGCTTTCAGGGATTACCGTCGTCTTCAAACTCCAGAAACTCACGCTACTTATATTTCATCCCGGAATCGTGCAAAATCTTTCCTTCGTAATACTAAAACCTCATTTCTTCGTAGAAAATGCAATAATCTTTCTGGTTCCTCTTCTTCACGTTCTTTCTGGCATTTTGCCAAAAATGTCAACTCTAACTTTGCTTCTTCCTCTTTTCCTCCTTTAATATCTTCCGACGGCATAGCTGCTGTTTTATCTTCTTTTTCGCTTAAACTTTTGCCTCTAATTCAACCTTAGACGATTCCGGAGCTATTCCTCCTCCTTCAACCCCCTCCAACTCATTTATGCCTAAAATTGTAATTTCTTCTAAAGATGTCATCTTCTGCTCTCTCTGAGCTTTAACACTAAGAAGGCGTATGGTCCTGATGGTATTCCTCCTGCGATTCTCAAAACTTGTGCCTCCGAGCTTGCACCCTGCCTCGGTAAACTATTTCGTCTTTGTCTCTCTACTTCAACCTTCCCTTCTTGCTGGAGACGTGCGCTCATTCAGCCTGTGCCGAAGAAGGGGGACCCATCTCAACCCTCCAACTTCAGTCCTATTAATTTGACCTCCGTTCTCTCTAAAGTTTTCGAATCTATCCTTAACAGGAAGATTTGGAAACATCTCAATTCTTCTAATCTTATCTCTGATCGCCAGAATAGCTTTCGTAAGAAACACTCTTCTGGTGATCTTCTTTCCCTTCTCTCTGACTCTTGGTCTTCCGCTCTTCGGCATTTCGGTGAATCTTTTGCTGTGGCGCTGAACATATCGAAAGCCTTCGATAGAGTCTGGCACAAAGCTTTGATTTCTAAACTTCCCTCTTTCGGTATCTATCCTTTTCTCTGTGATCTTCTCACGAATTTCCTTTCCGGTCTTTCTATAGCTGCTGTTGTAGACGGCCACGGTTCTTCCTTTAAATCCATTAATAGTGGTGTTCCTCATGTTCTGTCCTATCCCCAGCACTTTTTCTGCTTTTCATTAATGACCTTCTCTCTATTACCTTATTTCCTATCCACTCCTATGCTGATGACTAAACCCTTCATTATTCCTTCCATTTTGAAAAACGTCCCACCCAACAGCAGTTGATAGACTCGAGAAGGGTAGCCTTGGAGCAACTAACATCTGATCTTTCACGTATTTCAAATTGGGGCAGAGAAAACATGGTTATTTTCAATGCCTTTAAAAATTCAGTACCTCCATCTCTCCACTCGACACAATCTTCCACACAACTATGATATCTTCTTCGAAAACACACAACTCAAACCTTCATCTGTTCTTAATATTCTTGGAGTATTCTTTTCTCGTGATCTTTCTAAAGAAAGATTACATCACTTCTCTTTCTAAACAAGCTTCTAAGAGGTTGGGTGTTCTGAGGCGCCTTCAGAATTACTTCACGCCACCCCAGTTGCTTGCTCTGTATAGGGGAGTTGTTGGTGGAGTCTAGGACTTTTCGTCTCATCAAGTCTCCTGCTCTTACTAGCTCTCTTCAATCTCTTTCTGCCCGTCGAATTGTTGCATCACTCTCTCTTTACTATCGCTATTACAACGGACTCTGCTCTCCTGAACTCTCTCGTCGCATACCTCCTCCATTGCTCGTGCGACACTCCTTTCTACACAGTCTCATCCTTTCTCTGTCGAACTCTCAGACCCCAGACTTAACCGTTATGATCAATTTTACATATACTCTACTGGAAGAGTCTGGAACACACTCCCTTTATCTGTTTCCCCAACTTCTTTTGACTTGCATACTTTCAAACGCCGTGTATTTGGACATGTTGTGCTTCTGATCAGGATAAGATTTTTCCAACTCCGGTGGAATTTGGTAGGCCTCTGGCCTTTGCCCACCGGAGGATATATATATATATATATATATATATATATATATATATATATATATATATATATATATATATATATATATATATATATATATATATATATATATATATATATATATATATATATATATATATATATATATATATATATATATAAAGTGTGTGTGTGTACGTATATGTTTATAAATTTTTTATTTTACTGAACTTGAAAAGTTGCAGTCTGCAAGTTGAAATTTATTAGCGACGCTACTGAAATCGCTACCTGTTCAGTACTGCAAAATTTATTATAGAATATAACGTTTAATCTGATTTTTTAAAAAGTGTCACCTCTGTGATCAACAAAGGTCAATATAGAAACTTTAGGGTTTAAAAAAGCCATCCTGTTAAAAATAAAAGAAGGCAACTTTGGTAGTCTGATATTCCTGAAGGAAAATCAACATCACGTCGAGAGATTGGAGAAAGAGAAGGAACAGGAGAAATGCAGTGTAAATGCATAAATTAAAGTAGCAAAATTTTATTTCATGTGTATTTGTTTTATTTCTTAACATTTATAATTTGGGAAATTTATTTTGTGGTGTAAAAAAAATGTATTTTGTAAGTCTATATATAACCTTCAATCTTTTTAACTCCTTATTTTCCCTGTTTTACTTTGTCATGGTTCGTTTTAGTTTTCTCTTTCATTATTATACTTCTAAAAGTGTTAATTATTAACCTTTTCAAAATTTAGATTGTCTTTTAAAGGCTAAAAAATAATATACAGCCAGCGAACATGGAGTTACCATCTCTAACACCCCCTTTTAATTCCAGTTAACGGGGCTCTTATTCCAACCCTTTCCATTTTCCATACACATTATCTTTTATACACATTAAACAACTACCAATACATTAAACATCCTTGAAGCAACCCCATTCTGTTCCTTGTCTGTTTGCCATACACGTTTAGAACAAATTCGTATTTTCTTACTGTAATAAAATACTTGAAATCCTTATCACCCTTTAAAACAATACGTTAAAAATTAGTTCAAATTCTTCTTATAAAAAGCCGGCTGGCGCCCGATTTTGATCTCAATAACAGCGTTCAAATGTAACTCAGTTAGGGCAACACTTTGAATAATTAAAAAATCAAATAATTTTAGCCCAGAGTTTATTCTCAGATTAAAGTCTTTAAGGAATCAAGAGCATTGAATTATTTTAATAGCACATCCTTTAACAATAAAAAAAATTTCTACAAACATTTTAATTATTTAACTCTAATGTTCTAAACGTTTTTAATTTCTCATACGAAAAATTTATATAGATTAAAGTGAAGAACAAGTTGTCTGATAACTGTTCGCAGTTGCACGTCATACTGGTAATTATTCAAACCTAGAAACCAAATCGAAATTACTCAAAATAGTTTTATAGAGGCTGAAAATGAGTGCTCTATATCACCTGTTGATGCATCATCGAATGGAACAAACTTGCTAAATAGGATTCATGTAGTTTTTTACTAAGCATTGTGTAATATCTTAGTATTTCAGCCCAGTGGTGAAAAGCAGTAATAAGAGGCCTGTAAATAAATTTGCGGCTCCGACTTCCTTTTTAAAATTATCCTGCTCCTGCATTTCAAAATTAACAGACTTTTTATTTGCTCAATCTCAGACCTTTCAACCTTGCGGGATCCCCACCATAGCCCTTGTGAAAATTGAAGTGATAAAATTCTGCCGAGTGTGAAAGATTAGTTAGAAAGAACTCTGGGTGTTATATAAATAGGTCGGAAAAAGAACTAAAAAAAATCCGAAAACCAAATAAAATTTCCCTCGTTAAGCATGATTCACCCGACATTATTGTCCTTCACTTCTTTTTAGTCATATCTGAGAAGATACATAAAAAAAAAAAAAATTTTTTTTTTGGTTTCAACAAAGGAATAAAATTTATGAAAATATAAAAATTTTATTTTTATCGTTCAATAACAGGATAGTCTCAATCTATAAAAAATATATAAAAAAAACAAGTACTTAAAAATTATATTACACATTTCTTCAATTCACAAGAACTTTTTAATATATATATATATATATATATATATATATATATATATATATATATATTATATATATATATATATATATATATATATATATATATATATATATATATATATATATATATATATATATATATATATATATATATATATATATATATATATATATATAAATTACTGTGCATGTACGAGTATGAATACAGTTAACCTAAATGCTTGGAAGAGCTGCAACTCAATGAGGTTCTCTTAACATTTTTTAAATATACGTCGAAGTTTCGACAAATGTGCAAATAAATTTAAAGCTTTGGAAAAATACCAATTAAATACAATCATCTTTCATTCTATTCTGCTGTAGCAACAAAATTTTTACATATATATTTTTAATAGCTATGCTGCTCTGAAAACTTTTGTAAAATATATTCGATTGATTATATGTAATATCGTAGAATATAATGAAATTATCATCACAATTAAGGACGATTGCTATGCAGACATATGAAGCGGAGTCTCTTGCAACGAGAATCGTCAAATTCCTCTTAATAAAACTGCTGCAATATATCTATAACGACAAAATGCCTACAAAGATGAACTCTAAGTACAATTCTATTTTTGAATCAATCATCAATCAATTCCTGATCCAAAGAATTAACAATCAAATATCAACAATTAAAAAAAATCAAGTACTATAACTGATTTAAGTTAATCCTGAGCTGATAAAATAATTTCAAAATTGACCTTACATAAAATTATATAAAAAGTTTAGCACGTAAAAAAAAAAGTTTATACAGAAGCAATGATAAACAATTTTTACTGACTTTAAACTCTTTATAAGCAAACTAGATCAAGAAATACTTATCAATATTTACATACATATAAAAGTGCAAACAAGAATCATTAAACAATAGACCTTTACCTTCAAGAAAAAAATTATATATATATATAATATATATATATATATATATATATATATATATATATATATATATATATATATATATATATATATATATATATATATATATATATATATATATATATATATATATATATATATATATATAAATTATATATAAAATATAAAAATATTAAAAAATAATTATATAAAAATAAAAAAACAATTTACAAATTTTGAAAAAAAAAACATTATATTTTATTTCCAAATTAAAAAATTCTTTCAGGAGACAACTTCATAACCATTTTCAACTTCGAAATGACTAACAACGTGTGATTCGAACCTTTCCTGAGGGAGGATTAATGGAAAGACGGCGTTACACATTGGACAAGTTCTATCCTCTTCCGAGGAGAGATCCCGAGTCCTTCCTTGTTCATCCATGTCGAAAGGCAAGGTTAGGTCGGGGGAGGTACTCACTGTCCGCGTTTCAGGTCGATGAGGTCGTTCTTCGGGAGCTTCGTCGTCGCTTACCTAAACGAAATCAAATTTAAAATAAGAAAAACAAATCTCTCTAACGTTTAAACTAATAGAAAAAGCTAAAAATTAAGTTGGATTTTGATCCACACAAATATTTCTAATTAGAAATTTATGTGTGGATCAAAATCCAACCTCAAAATTATCATCATTGAAAAATAAGTGTCTAGACCTTTAAGAAACTAAAATAATCATATGCTAACAATGACAAATTACGATACAACAAAAGGCATAAAATCAAAATCCGGCCAATTTTGAATTTCTCAAATCTGAATCCGAATCCGAATCTAGTTTTAAAATTTCTCGAATCAGAATTCGAATCCAAATTCAGAACCTTCGAATCTAAATGGAATCTCAATCTATACCAATTCAGCAGCTTGAATATTTCAAATCAAAGTAATTTTGAATTCGATTTTAATATATATATATATATATATATATATATATATATATATATATATATATATATATATATATATATATATATATATATATATATATATATATATATATATATATATATATATATATATATATATATATATATATATATATATATTAGGAATGGAGCGATACCACAATTTTTACCGATACCGATACCTAAAAATTTACAGGTACCGATACCCGATACCTGAAAATATACCGATACCGATACTTTATCCATTCATATACCAAAATTTTTACCGATACTTCACTCCATCCCTAATATATATATATATATATATATATATATATATATATATATATATATATATATATATATATATATATATATATATATATATATATATATATATATATATATATATAGAACCAGGTTTTTGTGGAACATTTTATTAAAATCATCATAGAACACGCCTTAGGAAACCAACATCAATTGACAAACCCAATTTCAAAATAATCACAAACAATCCAATTTCAAAATAATCACACAAACTACCCAACTATTAAATCTACGCATTTCAGAATCTTTTTACATAACACTCAATCTGTCTCTTAATACCGATAACAGTGCAATAAAAACTACAATAATGCAATTATCTATTCTCATAATTTACTGGTAAGCTATTCTTCAAATTTTGAAAATTCTAAAATTCATTTTATGTTTCTACCATTTGTCTCTCAAGTGATTTTATGTAATTTTTTAAAGTATATACAATTTGTGTCCTTTTTAATAAGTAACTTTACCGTTTCTTTATGACATTGTATTTTAATAGATCTTGAAAATGAAAAGAGTCTTTCTCGAAACATCGATTATTTTAATAAAATGTTCCACAAGACCCTCGTTCTTCTATTCCTAATAAATATAAGATTCCCTAAAAACAAAGACCGTAATGATATATATATATATATATATATATATATATATATATATATATATATATATATATATATATATATATATATATATATATATATATATATATATATATATATATATATATATATATATATATATATATATATATATATATATATTCATCTAGTTTTACTTAGGACTTCAAAAATATTAGGACAAATGAAGGTTTGAGTTGTATATTTTTGAAGATGTCATAAATGTGTGGAATATTATGTTGGGTAAGATGGAGAAACAGTTTTTGTAGCCTTGAAAATAACCATATTTTCCCTACCTCAATAAGAAATTTATGAAAGATCAGAGGTTAACTGCGCAGGGCTACCCACCTAGCGATAATTAATTGCCGTTAGGTGGGACGGACTTTAAAATGGGTAAGAAAAGTAGTTATCATCACAGGAATGAAATAGTGATGAAGTAATAGAGAGAAGGACAATAATGAAAAGACAAAATGGAAAGAAGATATCTCTGAGGAACACAGTGGCTCTCCAACAGCTGCTATAGAGCGACGGGAAAGAAAATCCCGCAGAAAGATGGATAATTAAATTCTAAAATAGAACACATTCTCTCTTCTTCTCCTTTCTCTAAAATCATTATTTAAAGTGATTAAAATGTTCACCATCGCTAATGACTTTCTTCGAGTTCTCAATATACCGCTGGTAGACTTACCTTCCATTTCTCTACCCAAATTGACCTTGAGCAGTTGGTGCAGTTCCCTACTAGTTTCCCTCACTGCCTTGGTGAAAATCCAACGTTCTAAACCTTTTTCCTTACACTGCTAACCTACATCCTCCTCCGGATTCCTGCGATCATTTCTTATCCCCGACTCTCTTCTACCGCTTCAGGTTTCCGCAGGAAGAGACCCCACCCGGTGAGGAATTCCAGTCAAAGGAAAAATATAATCAATAGTAGAAAATCGGCTCATTTGAAACTTCTCAGTTAGGTTCAATTTTCAAATACCCTGAGAAGACTTAAAATGAAACTTTGCAAATGATTTTTCCCTTGAAATCAAAAGAAACTTTTGGATAACAAAATCCAGAGGGATTCTTAGTCGATCGGTCTTGAGAGTCCAGAAGAGTATTTTGAAGTCTTATAAAGTTGTGTATTTTTTCTCCGAATCAAAGTCTATCAATGTAATCTTGGTTATCGCCGCCAGAACCAACGCCACTAATTTGGCTGTGAATGTTAATGATTAAGCAAGGAAGTTGAGGATATAGGGAAGAGGGGGGAGGGATAGTGCAGCCCTAAAAGAAAGTCTATGAAGCCACTCCCTCTCACATAGAGTCGTTGGTATAAACATGCACCAATTTCGCAAGGGAAGAAAAAAAACAAAACCAAATAAGATGTACCGTACTACTGTTTTTTTTTTTTTTTTTTTTTTTTTTTTTTTTTTTTAACAAGCTTGACAGCTTTGTCTTGGATATTTAAACTAATTTCATACATGATGATGAAAAAGAAAATCCTTCTTAGGGTAACAGGAATTATAAGTCGATACAAGATAAACTATTAAATTAGACTTACAAAATGAAAATGTACCTACATTGCTGAGGGTATGAAAGGTAGATGAACATATATATAAGTAATCTGATATTCAGAAGTCGTTATGAAACTATGAAGATTTCAATAGAGCATTAAAAAGTGTAATCTTTTACAAGCAATTAAAGCAAAGGTGATTTTAAAGGAAATACATTACATAATATTTTGGTTATACAAAAAATAATTACCACAAATCAATTGTAATGTTAAGATATCTCCAGAACAAACTTTTCCTCCATCAACAGTTGCATCCCTTCTTTCATATAAATGAATAACAAAGGAAACAAAAATAAATAAATTTCAAATTTCAATCATTAACTTACATCCACTTTCCTCCAATCAAAAGGCGTCTTCTTGTCACTTTCTTCAATAAATTCTTCGACTAACACATTAGTTTCCCCTCCACTGTCTTCTAATGCAGTACCACATCTATATAATAAAAACACCATATTTTGTAAATACAAACAAACAAAATATAAGGTTTGGAATGACAAGTTGCCTGAGTTACAGAACTGTTTCAACATTAATAACATGAGCTTTTTTTGTCGGTATTCTCTTATTTTAGAAAATATTTTTGAAAAAAATTTATACAAAATTCACAAAAAATGTTACAATAACTTAATAAATATTTAGCAAGAGGATTACAATGAGAAAAAGAAAGTAAAAAATATAAACTCACAAAGCAATATCCATTGAACTTAAATTTACTCCTGAAGGATGACGGCCAGATCCGCAGGTGGCGAGTCGACTCGAATAATGTTTTCCTTGATCTCCAGACTCACCAGATTCGTCGGAATCTAACTTTCCTTTTTTTTAATAATAATGTAAATTAATTTTAATAGGTTTCAAGGATTAAAACAAGAAACATGAAGTTTTGAGACAATAATAAAGGAAAAATAAAAAAAAATTTTAAAGGAATAATTACAAGCCATAAGACCGAAATATGATTTTGAATTGAAATTTCACAGGGCTGTGGAAACGGATGAAAATTTTTTTTGGGTGTGTAGCATAAGAAAAATTTTTTTTTCATAGTTGTGAGTGTACATGAAAATAAATGGGGAACCAGAGCCAGAATTTTAAAATGATAGAGTCCAGCCCAAGCAGGGTAATTGTATAATGATGGAACTTGGGCCAGGCAATTTTGAAATGCTGGAGTCGCGAGAGAGAAAGAGAGAGAAAAAAAACCTCAGCAGTGAAATTCAGACTTTTTTTTAATTTTTTTTAAACCTATTCAATCTAGGTCTAATAGACCATAGGTTAACAGTTTCTTAGCGCCTAAAATATTCAAAAAACAAATTTCCCATTAAAAAACAATTTAAAAGAATAACTCAGAACACCTTACTTTTAGAAATTTTAGAACTATGATTTAATTCATGAAGTTGATTATTTTGAAGCAGAAGCGAATCCTTCACTTTCCTCAACAAATCTCTCGTTTTCATACATGCATCTAACGACAGCGAATCAGAGTCTTTAGACAAATCCCAATCAAATGACTCAATTGTATCATTTATCGTAATCTGGATAAATAAAAATGAAAAAAATGATAAATTTAAAAGAAATTTTTATTTCACTGATAATAAAACAGAAAAAAAAATACTATTAAAAGATTTTAAATATTTACCGTTTTAAAGTCATCTAGCTGCTCCAAATCTTCTGAAAAATAAAAATTAACCTCATAATCAGAATAATACGATCGTTTGTAAATAAAATAAATAAATAAATAAATAAATGCACAAAATTTTAATTAATAAAAACTATTAAGAGACTATCAATTTTCAATCTTTTTACAATTTATGATAAAATAAACAATAATAAACAATCTTTGAGGATATATATATATATATATATATATATATATAATATATATATATATATATATATATATATATATATATATATATATATATATATATATATATATATATATATATATATATATTATTTTAAAGCTTTTTTGATCAATCGGCCTGCAATAACATTTTTTACACTGAAAAGCATACGTTATTTACATATTGAATTAAAATTTTATATATGTATTAAACATTGATCGAATTATTTTTCCCGAGCAGTCACTCTTCAGGACTGGACAACAACAAACATTATTGTACTTAATAGAGTAGGACCTACTGTAAAATTGTAAATGTGTAAATGTACCTCTTTCTGAATAAACTCTTGAGAATTATTCATACTGCTAAAAAAACTATTACTGAGAAAGGTCGCAATAATAATATAATAATAAACCAACTTACATTTTATGAGAATCAAAATCAGTAATCTAAATAGTTTACACCATCTTTCTTTTTACAATATTTATAGACTTGAAAAGGGGGAAAAAAATCCGTTAGAAAAACTAACCCGTTCGTGGAATTATTTTTGTTTTGGGCCAAAGGTCGGAAATGCTGCTACTTTTCTTAAGGTTCTTACTAATGATAAATTCGATTTTTAGTAGTAATTCTGAAGGTAAAGAATAATTTTTACAATGAGACCATATTTCTTCTAAACTTTCCTTTAAAGTCGAGTTTTCTTTCTGTAAATCTTCTACCTAATAATATATATATATATATATATATATATATATATATATATATATATATATATATATATATATATATATATATATATATATATATATATATATATATATATATATATATATATATATATATATATATATATATATATATATATATATATATATATATATATATATATATATATATATATATATATATATATATATATATATATATATATATATATATATGATGGGACTATTACTCGTTGTCAAACTCGGCATATTTTTTCTCAATCGTCAATTTTCTGCCTATTTTATTTATAACAGCTTATAAGCATCTCTGTTGCAACTTATTTTATTAAGAGTGGAAGGCTGTTTAGTAGTGGGGCCCAAATAAACTCTCCAAGACGAAATCGAATTAGTCCAGAAATTTTAGAAAAGATTGTTTCTACATTACAATTTAAGAGCCCCAAATTTAAAGTATTTGAATTTTGCATGTCTGTCAATGTTCTGAAGATACTACAAGGTGTCCCACTTGCTTTCGGCCCCAGAAATGCGCTTATAGATATCAAAGTACTAGTCATAAGTTGATAAAATTTGCTACGAGCTAACCTTGGTGTGTGAGAATCGTGCTGACATAACAGCAAGTGTTGGAAATAATCACCATTGGCATCATGGCATGCCAGCATACACTTTTCCCATGTTATGGAAGGTTGCCACCAAAAGGTCCTTGGAATTCACCCGATCTTCAAAAAGGATTCGAATTTCCTACGCGATGACGATGGACGTGTGACAAGTGGCACGACCTCTCATGATTCTACTTCGCTTTTCACACACATAGGTTTATTTGTTGTAAATTTTATTAACTTATGACCACTATTTTGATATCCTTAAGGGCATATCAGGGACACCCTATATACTAATACTAAAATTACATGTATTTAACATTTAGTAAAGAAAAAGGAAAAGACAAATTTAATTCTTCCATATTAAAAAATTTTAAAATTTAGTAAAATAATTGAAATTTTTTAAAATATATATTTTTTCCATTTCATCGTCATTTGTCAAAAATTCTTAATCGTCCTAATCACTAATAATTTAATATATATATATATATATATATATATATATATATATATATATATATATATATATATATATATATATATATATATATATATATATATATATATATATATATATATATATATATTAGAGGTGGACCAGATATCCGCATCATTTTCCAAAATATCCGCAATTGAATATCCGCATCCGCATCTGCAGATGGTAAAAAATTACTTTCCGGTCCTCCTCTAATATAAAGAGTGAAAAATGTAGATTGCTTTGCACACCAAACTCAGATAGTAGTTAAAAATTCCATTATGAGTCAAAAATGTGCATCCGATTTAATAACCAAATATAGGTTAATTGCTACGCATTCCAATCACTCCGTTGTAGCCCAAAATGAGCTGAAGGAATACAAAAAAGATTAAATGTTCGTCCACTTTCTGTCATGCAAGATATTCAAACACTTTGGAATAGTAGTTTGCATATGCTTGAGAGGATGAGCGAAATTAATGAGGCCATTTGCCTTTATGCTTCAAGCAGCACAAAAATAAAGCCTCTAGCAGGTGACGAAAATGACATTTTAAATAATTGTATTAATATCCTTAAGCCTTTTGAAGAATTAACAAAGACTATAAGTTCAGCTGAATCATGTTTGTCAGATGTGATACCACTTGTTTCAACATTGAAAGTTGTGTTAACAAATGTTATTAGTCTAAGGGAGTTTCAAGGATGACTGAAACATTAATGAAGGAGATGAACGACAGATTTGAAAACCTGGAAAATGATGATGCTTATACAATTGCAACCTTTTTAGATCCTAGGTACAAAACAAAATTTTTTAAACCACTTGTTTCTCAGAATGTTAAAATCAAATTAGGATGCTTGTGCGATGAGATGATAGAAACAGCTAAAATAACGCCTTTCAAGAAAAAGCAAAAGCTCTCAGATACAAAAGAAACAAAATCTGTTAGCTTAAGCATTCCTAAATCAATGAAAGATCTTCTAGCTTCCAGCAGCCATGAAGAATCACATTCAGAAGTGTCAAAGGATACAATATCGATTATTGAAAATTATCTGAAACTCCCACGTTTGGAGGCAGATAAAGACCAACTGGTTTGGTGGAGAGATAATTGCAAAAGTTTTCTTTTTCTTGCTGAGCTGGCAAGGACTTATTTAGCATGTCCTTCAACTAGTGTTGCTAGTGAGCGTCTTTTCAGTGGAGCAGGCCTCATTTGCGACGAAAAGCGAACCAAACTTTCACCTGAAAGAGCCCAAAAGCTTTTATTTCTAAAAAATAACTTACCAATTATTAACTTCAAATGGAATATGTGAAACTGTGAAGAGTGAAGGTAATACTGAATTACTAGCTATATATATATATATATATATATATATATATATATATATATATATATATATATATATATATATATATATATATATATATATATATATATATATATATATATATATATATATATATATATATATATATATATACCTTTTTCCAAAATGGGTGGAGGTTGGGGAAAGAGGTTGGTGGGGTGTTCAAGAGTTGGGTCCCCGTCCCACACCCTGGTAACATAGATTCTGGATATTATATTTAAAATTCCAAGAATCTATGGCAAAAACTCTTTAAAAATTAAACTATCCGCAATTGAATATCCGCAACCGCATCCGCATATAGTAAAAAATTACTATCCGGTCCACCTCTAATATATATATATATATATATATATATATATATATATATATATATATATATATATATATATATATATATATATATATATATATATATATATATATATATATATATATCCCTCCTATTAGAATCTTATGCTATTAAATAATCGTCTGTTTTTTTTATTTTGTATCGCCTATAACAGCAATAGCAAACCTTTAATAGTTGCCGGGTCACTTTCTGTACATCTAAAAATTTTAGAAACAAATGTATATATACATATACTTTTTAATATATTTTTTTAAAAAATATATTAATATATTTATAATTATATTTTATTATTATATTTATAATTAACACATGCACAAAATTTATCACAAACTAAATTAGCATAATCACAAAGAAACGAGTAGCCATAACACTAAAAATTGACAATTGATAAACCGCAAAGAGAAAAAACAATCAAAACAATCAGGTAACATTCATAGGTGTATAAACTATAAATGTTTCAATATTATTTAATTTTTTATTGATTTTTATAACAGTTTATGGCCGCAATTGAACAAAACATTGTACGACTAGCCGAGGAACGTACAGAACAGTTGGAGCATTGTCATAAGTTTGTCAGGTTACATAATTTCTGAGCAATATCTCAGTTTCTTTTTAAAAAAAATATCAATTCTGAGTTGCCTCCTAGTCTCGCGGGTCACTTAAGATCGAAAAATTAGCAGCACAGAAAAAAATTTCAATGAATAATGAATTAAGATTTTTTAAGCACAAATATCTGACACTTTAATACAAGGCATATATAATGAAATATATAACCCATTGAGAGAATTGCCTAATATTTTAATTTATTATCAATAATTAATTAGTCATACCTCTGACAAGCCCTTGTGTACTTACAGTATGTTACCAATATGCTCACGTCACCATTTTTAATGTTTCTTTCATTATAGTTTTAAAATTCCTTTACAAGCTCTTTCAACAGTAAGCTTATATATCGCTATTTACCCTCCCTGTATGCCATTCTCAAAATTTGCACGATACATATCTAATTTAAAACAAAGACTTATTCTTTGTTTCACTGATATCAATTCCATGCATTCAGTAACTTTAAATATTACAAAAACTAGAACCCTTACCTCTTTTGATAACTTTTTACTCTGATTTGAAGCCTGTAACAGCTCTGTGTTTAACCTTAAGTTCTCTTTTGACACACTGGAGACTTGTTCTTTTAAAGAACAGCATTCCTGATGCTTCGAATGAACTTCATGGTTTAACTGTAAATTCTTTTCTCTTAACTTAATACTGTTCTCTTGCATCTTTCCAATTTCACCGAAGAGTTCAGACTTTCCACTAAAAAGCTTTCCGTTTTCTTCCTCGAGATCTGATATCTTCCTCTGTAGCCTTTGGTATCGTTCTTTCATACTTTTCAAAGCAATCTGAAATATTTAATTATCAGATAAAACAAGGGGGATAAGACTTCTATGCGATAATCTAAAAAAAATTTATAACGATTGAAAATACTAAAACCTGTTAATTGCAATTAAAAAATAAACGTGTCTTGTATGGAAAATTATAAAAATTTGAGGCAAAAAATTTATATATATATATATATATATATATATATATATATATATATATATATATATATATATATATATATATATATATATATATATATATATATATATATATATATATATATATATATATATATATATATACTGATACCAATAATTTTAAACCACCCGATACCGAGTACCCATAATACCTCTAGAAGTTATTGATACCAATTTTTTACTGAACTAATAAAGATTGAATCAAAATTGAAAATATTCAATGATCATAAAATTTAGGTTTTCTGCTATCCGTAATATCTAGTTATTTTTAAGTCACATTTCTAAACAAAACTACTGATCGGTGATATAGGGTTGGAGCCAACTTGCCCTAGTGCACATTCTATTTTCTTCATTAATTTCCACAACATTCACGGTCTTCAATCAATCCAATTTCCACTTTGTTGAACACCGCCTCTCTTCTTGTAGACCTCATCTCTTATTCTTGACCGAAACTAAGGTACTTGAGCATTCTGTTAGCAAACCAGTTTATGCTTCCTTTTACTGTTTCTATCTTCAATTGTCAGCTAAAGGAGGTTTCTGTGTATATTTGCACAATAATTTTGTTTGCTCTTGTGTCTCTAATTTAGAGTTTTCCAAATTTTCCACCTTGTGACTTAAGCTCTCTTGCCATTCTACGACTAAATTCGTTTGTTCTGTTTATTTATCTGCTAAATCAACTATTTTAAATTTTTGACTACTCAAACTCCAAAAAATAGAGCACATTCTCTCTTCTCCTTTCTCAGAAATCACCATATAAAGCGATATCAATGCTCACTACTCTTCTAGTCTTCATCATGTGACTGGTGAAAGCACCTTATAATTCTCCATCCAAAATGACAAGCAATTCGTGCAACTTCCTACTTGTATCCCTGATTGTTTTGGATGAAACCAACATTCTAGACCTTTTTTAAACTTCTAATCCCTCTCTTTATACTGTCAAACTCTATCATCCTCTAGGTCCTTCCTGTCCTTTTCTCTGTATCCTCTTTTTTTTCCAAGTCTTCAGCAAGAAAAACTCCCGCCTATTGGGAGGTAACGTTTGTGACATTTTAGTATGCAAACTGGTCGGACTTGCAGTCGTACTTCTTTTGATTTCCCGTGGAATGATTCCCTTCTTTGGGAGGGATTCCTCGGTCTGCAGAGCACATTACAGAGGTGATTCTCTGTGGCATCGAGATGTACATTTTATAAACTTTTGCTTCTACAAAACCTTACAAACCTTAGTTTAACTCTACTTATTTTCTTGTTATTTGTTAATAACCTTCAGGAATTACCGTCATCTTCAAACTTCAGAAACTCATACAATTTATATTTCATCCCAGAATCATACAAAAACTGTTCTTCGTAACATCAAAAACTCATTTCACAGTACAAAATGCAATAAATTTTCTGGTTACTCTCCTGATGATATCCCCCCAGTGATTCTCAAAACTTGTGCTTCCGATCTTGGTAAACTATTTTCTGTCTTTCTACTTCAACTTTCTCCTATTGCTGGAAACATGCTCTCATTCAGCCTGTGCCAAAAAAGGGGGACCGCTCTCAACGGTTCAACTACCGTCCAATTTCTTCAACCTCTGTTCTATCTAAAGTTTCTTGTTAAGATTTGCAAACATCTCAAATCTTCTAATCTTATCTCTGATCCCCAGTATAGTTTTCGTAAAAAAAAAACGCTTTACTGGTGATCTTCTTTCTTCTCTCTGACTTTTGGTCCTGCGCTCTTCGGCATTTCAGTAGAACTTTTGTTGTAACGCTAGACATATTGAAAGCCTTCGATAGAGTCTGGCACAAAGCTTTAATTTTAAACTTCCCTCTTTCGAAATCTATCCTCTCTGATTTCCTTTCGGTCGTTATCGCAACTGTTGTTGAAGGCCACCATTCTCCCTTTAAATCTATTAATCGTGGTGTTCCTCAGGGATCTGTCCCATCTCCAACTCTTTTTCTACTTTTCATTAAAGTTCTTCTCTCAATTACTTAATCACCTATCCATTCCTATGCTAATAACACCACCCTTCATTACTTCTTCCAATTTGGAAGACGCCTCTCCCAACGTCTGTTAATTGATGCTAGAATGGTGACCTTGGAGCAACTAATCTCTGATCTTTCTCGTATTCAAATTATTATTTTCAATGCCTCAAAAACTCAGTTCCTTCATTTCTCTACCCGACACAACCTTCCATACAACTATGACATCTACGAAAACATACAGCTCCAACCTTCGCCCGTTCTTAATATTCTCGGTGCTTCTTCTTTTCGTAATTCAAGAAGTTGGGTGTTCTGAGGCACCTTTGTAATTTTTTTAACACCACCCTCGTTGCCTGCTCTTTATAGGGGTGTGGAGTATACCCTACACATCTGGGATGTTTCACTCATACAGTTCTTGAAAAGTGGGAGTCTAGGGTTTCTCTCCAGTCTCTTATCTGCCTGTTGAATTTTAAAATTTTTTTTTTATTAAAGTTCACATCTAACGGGAATTGCCCTACTCGAGGAGAGGAACTTTTCTAGGTAGTAAATACCTAGGATCCCCAAGTGGGATCGAACCGGCGCCCTCAAGAACGTGAATCAATCACTCTACCGTTTGAGCCACGGTAGACGGCTATGTTGTTGCATCATTCTCCATATTATATCTATTACATCCTTTCTCTGTCGAACTTTCTGACCCTTGACTTTACAGTTATACTCAATTGGTAAAATCTTGAACACACTCGCATTATCTGTTTTCCTAACTTTCTTTGATTTCACACTTTCAAACCCCATTTACTGGGACATGTCGGACTGTAACTTGACTAAGTTTCCAGTATTTTCAAAATTCTGATGGAAATTGGTAGGGTTCTGGCCTTTGTCCACCAGAGGATATATATATATATATTATATATATATATATATATATATATATATATATATATATATATATATATATATATATATATATATATATATATATATATATATATATATATATATATATATATATAAAATAAAGCCCTTCGCACCATCACCGGCTGCACACGCACAACCCCTCAACAACACCTACACAACGAAACCAAGATACTACCCATAAGGAATCACCTCGAAATGATAGGCACCCAATTTTACGCAAAAACACGCCTACCCACACACCCATGTCACAATACTCTCCTCCAACCTACCCCACAAAGACTAACACAGCCTCCATCGTCCACCGGCGCCTTTTACAGTTATACTCAATTGGTAAAATCTTGAACACACTCGCATTATCTGTTTTCCTAACTTTCTTTGATTTCACACTTTCAAACCCCATTTACTGGGACATGTCGGACTGTAACTTGACTAAGTTTCCAGTATTTTCAAAATTCTGATGGAAATTGGTAGGGTTCTGGCCTTTGTCCACCAGAGGATATATATATATATATATATATATATATATATATATATATATATATATATATATATATATATATATATATATATATATATATATATATATATATATATATATATATATATATATATATATATATATATATAAATATAAAATAAAGCCCTTCGCACCATCACCGGCTGCACACGCACAACCCCTCAACAACACCTACACAACGAAACCAAGATACTACCCATAAGGAATCACCTCGAAATGATAGGCACCCAATTTTACGCAAAAACACGCCTACCCACACACCCATGTCACAATACTCTCCTCCAACCTACCCCACAAAGACTAACACAGCCTCCATCGTCCACCGGCGCCTTTTACAAACAGATCCTAAATCACATCCCCCCTCCTCCCCCCAATACCACAACAACCAAACATATACACACTCAACTAACACATTCATACATGATCAACAGACCTCCAAACAACATCCTTAACAGACCCCCCCCCCGAAATAAACCCCGACTTCAACAACCTCTCAAGACACTTACAAACCTCACTTGCAAGATTGAGATGCGGGCACCACCCAAACCTACAACATTACAAACACGAATTCAAAATAAACCAGGCAGCATCTCCCACCTGTACTAGATGCGGAATGGCCCCGGAGACCGTGAAACACTTTCTATTACGCTGTCCTTCCAACTCTCGCCCCAAAATCTTCTGGGGCATCACTTCTTTGAAAGGATCTCTGGACGAGACCGACTGCGGCAGGAAGCTTCATTAGCGAAGTGTGGCCGCCTCAACATGGGGTGGTCAGGGGGTGAGAAGGTAAAAAAAAAAAAAAAAGGTATATATATATATATATATTATATATATATATATATATATATATATATATATATATATATATATATATATATATATATATATATATATATATATATATATATATATATATATATATATATATATATATATATATTATATTTATTTTTTTTTTTTTTTTTTTATTTTTTTTTCAGATAATAATAATAATAATAATTAAAATGTGACAAACTTCAGTCTAGGAGCAGTTATCTTCTACAGAAATTATGAGATTTCTTTCATGCAAGATTTTGATATCAGTCGTTTTTTACCAATAACGATACTTACAAAAATTTTATATACCAATACACAATACCACAAAAGTTATTAATACTTGACAAACATTACTATATATATATATATATATATATATATATATATATATATATATATATATATATATATATATATATATATATATATATATATATATATATATATTAGTGATGGCATCCGCATCCGCATGCGAGGATGCGGAGCATCCGCACAAAAATCAACATCCGCATCCGCATTTTCGAAAATTCAACATCCGCATCCGCATCCGCATCCGCACTTTCGGAAATTCAACATCCGCATCCGCACTTTCAAAAATTCAACATCCGCATCCGCACTTCTCCAAAATTCGACATCCGCATCCGCATCCGCAAATTAGAAAATATGACATCCGATCCATCACTAATATATATATATATATATATATATATATATATATATATATATATATATATATATATATATATATATATATATATATATATATATATATATATATATATATATGGGAATTGTAGATCAAAAGTGAGGGTGAAGAGAGAACTATCGGATTGGTTTAGCATAGGAGTGGGATTGAGACAAGGGTTTGTAATATCTCCATGTTATTTAATCTACTGATGAATGGTTTACTTAGAAAAATGGAGAGAGAAGGAGAAATATGGAGGGTGAATGTGAAGTGAATGTTTTACTCTTTGCAGATGATGCGACATGTGTTGGTGGCAGAATCTGGAGAAAAGATGAGAATACTTGTGAGAGAGTTTGAAGGGAAATGTGCAAACACGAGATTGAAATTCAATCCAGCGAAGAATAAAGTTATGAGGATTGGAGGTGGGGATGAAGAAATGTGGAGGGAGGAATTGGTTTGTAGAAGTGTGAGAATGGAAACTTGAGGAGGTGAATGAATTCAAATATATAGTAATGTTGGGTGGAAGGTAAGGGTGGGACGGAAAAAGGAATAAAGAACAGAGTGGTAGAAGGAATGAAAGTATTGGGGGGCCTAAGAAAAGTATGGAAGAAAGGAAAAATTTCGAAAGAAATAAAGATAAGAATGTTTGAATGTATGTGTTCACCTTCTCTATTGTATGTGTGTGAAACATAGACGATAAGTGCTCGGTCGAAAAAAAGTTTCAATGTCTTTGAGATGAAAGATTTGAGAGCGATATATAAATTGAGAAGGATTGATAGGATTAGAAATGAAAGAATAAGGGAGATGTGTAAATGGAAGAAGGGTGTAATTGATAGGGAGGAGGAGGATGTGCTAAAATGGTTTGGACATATGTGAAGAATGAAAGAGAACAGAATGGTTGGCAAGGTACGTAGATCCGATGTAGATAGGGGAAGGGGAGGGGGAGGGGAAGGCCGAAGTGGAGATGGATGGATGGAGTGAGAGTGATTTTGATGGAAGGAATTTGAGTTTAGACGAGGGTAGAAGATTTGTGGAGACAGAGATGGAGGGAGGTGGTGAAAGCGTTGAAAGGTAAGAATAGTTATGTTTGTAAGGGAATTGTGGCGGGCACCACCTCACGAAAGTGGGAAAGGTGATAGTGAAATATATATATATATATATATATATATATATATATATATATATATATATATATATATATATATATATATATATATATATATATATATATATATATATATATATATATATTATATAATTAACATCCGCATCCGCATCCTCATCAAAATTAACATCCGCATCCGCATCCTCATAAAAATTAACATCCGCATCCGCATCCGAACTTTCGAAAATTGAAAATCCGCATCCGCACTTTCGAAAATTCAACATCCGCATCCGCATCCGCACTTCTCCAAAATTCAACATCCGCATCCGCAAATTGGAAAATATGACATCCGATCCATCCCTAATATATATATATATATATATATATATATATATATATATATATATATATATATATATATATATATATATATATATATATATATATATATATATATATATATATATATATATATATATATTACCTGCAAAGCATATGTTGATGTTGACACATCAGAGCCATAACCACCAATGTTGTTTATATCTGCATAGTGAGAAGTCTCTCTTCCATTTACCTTTCCTGCAGTTTTATTCGAATCTTCTGCTATTTCATTTGTATGGCTTTAAATATATATATATATATATATATATATATATATATATATATATATATATATATATATATATATATATATATATATATATATATATATATATATATATATATATATATATATATATATATATATATTTTGGTTGGTAGTTGATGGTTGAAGTAGGAAAATAATGAAGGCTTGATGGTGTTCTTAATTTTAATACAAAAATAATAACTCTGGATGGTTCAACAAGAACAAGAAGGGCAAGAACCCTAGCTAGCGGAAGTTGCCAAAACAGGTGCCGGCAAAAGTAGGATCAGAGCAGCTGGGACAGTAAATTGCCGTATAGCTGTAGCTGTAGCTGTAGCTGTGCTGTTAAAGGATTGCGAGGCGAGGTCACTGTAGAAAGGCAAGAGCACTGTAGAAAAAGGAATAGGGTATATAGAATTGGAGCACAAATGCAACCTAAGGCCTAGTAGAAGCGAGGCCTAGTAGAAAACACGAATAACAAAGAAAGAAAAATTAGGCTACTATAATGTTGCCTACCTGTGAATAACGTCACTGCAGATTGTAGTAGATAATAAAGATGTCGAATTATCATACAATGGTCACTGGCAATCGATGAATAAAAAATCACAAAAAGGTTTATAAATGCACCATATGCAAAGCGTTACCGGTTGAAAAATATATTGCTAACTACTTTAGCCAAACGGGAGATACTGGTTAGATAGCCACAGTATAAAAATATAGTCGATGAAACACGTGGAAAGCAAAGGGCCACAATATATATATATATATATATATATATATTATTATATCATATTATATATATATATATATATATATATATATATATATATATATATATATATATATATATATATATATATATATATATATATATATATATATATGTAGCAGACTAAAGTATAGGTACTCTGCTTTGCTTTGATTCAAAATTAGTAATGCCTTAAGACAGTAAAAAAATATCCAAGAATTTTCTAGGTTCTTTCCCCACTAAGTGACAAGAATGAATGAATCATTCCAGAATTATTCTCAAGTATAAAGTACATATATATTTTCCAAAAAATTAAAATACAAATTTTACAAGTCTCTTAATTCCTAATAAAATGGGATTCGCTCTTATTTCAACCTGACGACAGTGCGGCAACAGAAACGTAATTCAAAATTCTCCATTGTTGTAGGAACTCCTTTAAGTCTTTTATTTACTAAAATATTTGTGTGATACTCCAAATCCATTGCTAACAGCCCAACAATTTAGCACTTTTCACTTCTCACAATTGGCCAAGATCTCGCTAAAGGCACTCTTGTACATAAAAAAAATGCTAATTATATCTATAGTAAGAGGAATAAGTATTTAACTATGATTTCTTATGCATTCAAGTCAGATTAGATCTATATGCACCTCCCTAATGCCTCCTATGTAAATCTAATTACACTGATACATGGCATCTGAAATAAAGACATGCTAACAAATCGTAAATAACACTTTTCCATGCAACCATTTTATAAAATTACAGTACATATATTTTCATAACATTGCAATACAGAGAATAAACAGGATTGGGAAAGACTAATTACTGTAAAGCTAAGAAAACACTAAGGAATAAATCAAACTAGGTATTTAAACAAAAATACACATTACTTGTTAAAGGTTATCGTACTTCTGTACCCCTCAGAAAATTTCAATATGCAGCACCAAAATGAAGAAAATCTCTTGTTAAAAATTAAGTGATTCTATTATTAACTTATAAATAGGCTATATGCCATATAATAATTGCAGAAAAAGATTTCGAAAAGAAATAGAGATACAGAATATTTAAATTAACAAAGAACATTGAATATTGCAAAATTAATATAAATACTTATTATACTTTGGAGCTGCATTACTATATAGGCTTTATGAAAATCATGAGAAATAGGAGAAATATTTTCAAAGCTTATTTTAAAATCCTTTTAAACTGTTTTGGTTTCAAAAATGGAAATTACTTCCAAATTATTGAATTTAATTGAATTATTTAAACTCTATACATCATAATAGTATTGGAGTATGATGTAAATGGTTTCTTTTTTTTTTTTTTTATCATGACTGGATACAAAGCAAATTATAAATATGATGAATAACTTTCCCTTATCTTTTCATATACCTTTCATAATCCTGTTCAAATCCTTTGACTAAATTAATATCAAATGAAATAAGGTGAAATATAAAATGTAGAAATATTTAGTATAATTTAAAACTATCATTATCTGAAGGATTTACTTTGACTAAATAGTGTGCTAGAAATCTAAGGAAAAATTTAATAAAAAATTTACATGCAACTGCAGCAACTAGTTATATGAGAAGGGTGAGGGGGAAGAAATCTGGTATACCTGTTACAATGCTTTGAAGCTTTCCTTTCTCCTGAAGAGGATATATATGTTCGTTTGTTTGATGGTGTTAACACCGAGTTAGTTACTTCATTATCAAATGGAGTTAAAGTTGTGTTCTCATGCAACAATTCATTAGGTAAGTACTCAACATCTTGTTTTTTACCATTCATCCTTAAAACATTTGGGAAACATAAATACACAAAGAAAATAAAAACTATTATTAGTTCAGTTACAGATTAATGTTTACATGAGGTGCCACACCCAGTATAAGTCTGATATATATATCTAATAGGCTATAATTAGAAATTTTTTTTTATCGATTACTCTTACAAAAAAAAAAAAATTTATACATTGGCCTATATACAGAGGTTAAACAAAAATATGGAAATTGGAAACACCTGGCAAATTTCATGATGGTAATAACAGGCATGCTATAGTGGGGCTTGTAGCTGGTGTTTCTGCTTGTGTGCAAGGCAACTACTAGTATAAGCTCGTCTACGTTTCACGCATCATTTATAGTCAAGTAATGGTACACAATAAGACTGGAAAAACCGCATCTGACAAGCAAGCATGGACGGAAATGTATTGAATGACAGACACATACGAACATTGTGAAGGGTTGTGATGAAAAATCAGAAGTGTACTGCTCCAAAGATTGCTGCCGAGCTAAACACTATGCTCATAAATCCTATTAGCACCAAAATAGTGTAGAGATCTGCACAAGCAAGGCTTGTTTAAACGTGTCGCCATTCGAAAACCACTCGTTAGTACCCAAAAATGCTAATAAGAGGAGGCAGTGGTATCAAATGCATAAAAAAATCATTTGGCCAGATTGAGATTTACTCTCTTCTGACCTCTGGAGCAGGTTGGGCCAAGCTTACATTGCAAAGTATTTGCAACCCATAGTAAAACATGGTAGGAGTTCAGTCATGGTATAGGCAGTCATATCGTGGTTTTCTGCGAGACTTATCATTGCTCTGCAAGGTGATGTCACTGTCAATGACTATGCAACCATTTTGTATGATCAGGTCCATCCCATAGTGCAATACTTGTTCCTTGATGGTGATGCTGTTTATCAGGATGACAAAGTTTTTACACAACAAAAATAGTCCAGGACTGGTTTCCTAAGCATGTGTGTCAGGTTTCACATCTGACATGGCCTCAATAATTGCTCAATTTCAATATTATTGAGGCCGTGTTGGAGACAAATGTTCATGCACAATTCACCTCCATCATTAACTGAACTTGCCACTGGTTTGCGGGAAGAATGGAACAAGATTCCCTTGAAAAATATAAAGAACCTCTTTTTATATTCATTCCTAGAAGAGTGCAAGGTTATATAGGCTATGTCTGTTTGTGTGTTTCCATATTTTTGTCCAACCCCTATATATATATATATATATATATATATATATATATATATATATATATATATATATATATATATATATATATATATATATATATATATATATATATATATATATATATATATATATATATATATATATATATAGGCCTATATGAAATTTTCAGTGAACCAACATTCAATGTATAAATATGCTACATAGATCAAGAATCAATTGTTTACTACAATAATTTAAAGATCCTAAGGATTTAAACAAAGACATTTACAGAATAATGGCTCTACAATGCCTTACCAAGATTCAAAATTATTCTTATTAGCTTGTAGCCTACTTAATGTACTATACCTAGGGTTATTTCTGACTTTACAAATAGTTTCTTTTTGGACATAAGCTCCAAAGTTGTTGAGTGTATTCCAGCAAAGATGAATAATTTTGACAAGAAGTTAAGACACACAACAAATATTTTAATTTCATACACTGTATGTATGCCTGAAAAAAATAAAATAAAAAAATTATATATATATATATATATATATATATATATATATATATATATATATATATATATATATATATATATATATATATATATATATATATATATATATATATATATATATATATATATATAGTTTGGCAAAAAATGGAAATGGCAGAATTTTCTCCAATACTGAAGAAAATTGAAAGAGGGTTTCAGGTGCTAGTATGTGTTACATGATGGGTACCTAAAAAAAAAGAAATTTTAATACCCAACACTGGAAAAATTTCAATAATTTGAAATTTTTCACTTGCACAAGCATTAAGATAATTGGGTATAGGAAAAACTTTTCAAAGGTTAAAATTTGGCAAGATATTAGGTAATGCCAGTTTTTCGCACCTTCTGAAAATTTTAACTACATTAAAAAATATAACCACAGCTAATAACTGAAATTAATATATTTCATTTGCTTGTATGCTTTTACCTATAGCCAAAGCAAATACATCTTTGAAATTGTCATATAGAAATTTTTTATTGTAAAATTATATTTTTGGTTTCTTTTATTGCACAAAAGAGGTCTTGCATTCTTCATAGGACTCTTTAATTAACACATTTAACACAACAATGGCCTATCGAGAATGTCCCAGTCAAAACAAATAATAATAATGGTAAAACATATATACATGCAACAAAGACTAGGTTATCTTATTCCTAGTTATCAGTTCATTCATGCAAAGATAAAAGTAAAACTAAGCCCCTACATATATTTAGTAAACCTAACTAATGACATTATACAAAATTTACAATATGCAATGAACAAACACCCACTACAAAACTGCTAGTTAGGCTTTGTCACAATCTGGTCTAAAATTCATAGACTTTGTCACAAGATGGTCTAAAAATTCATACCCAACCAAATTGGCTTAGTCAAGTTATACTGTACGATACCTAAGCCATCCATATATCCATCTAGTCCCCCTCTTAAATGTTGCAAGAGGATCATAGTCAACAATCTCCTGTGGCAAGCTATTCCAAAAATTAACAACCCTGTTACTGAAAGAGTATTTTCTTAGACTGAGATGGCATGACTACTTTTTAATTTTCTTATCATGCCTACTAGTTTCTCTTCCTTGGTCCACTATAAAGTATTTTTCAATCTGTGTTACTGTCAGATGCAAATATTTTGTACACTTGTATCATATTCCCTCTGAGAAATCTCCTTTCAACCAAGAACATTCCCAGATTCTTCAACTCTCCTCATAGCTTTTACTCTTGAAGTCAGAATCATCCTTGTTGCTTGATGCTTTTCTTAAAGGAGAAACCCAAACTTGTGCACACTACTCTAATGCTTCCCTGTGGGACTCCACTCTTCAGTTTTCCCATTATGACTTATTTCAATTCAGTAGCACACACATTCTTCTATTCTTCAACCACTCTTTAATTCAATTGTGCACTACTCCACCTATACCACACTGACAACTTCTGCAGCAGCTTTACATTAGGTATCTTATCAAAAGCTTTGCTAAAGTCTCAATTTATAACATCAACTGAATCATCCCTGTCTTTACATTCAGTAATATATTCCATAAATTCTATAAAGTTAGTCTGACATGATCTACCCTTTCTTTCTAAATAATATCTTGTTATCTTCCAAATTTTTTCCTAGATGACTTTTCAGTAACTTTTCCAACCAGAGATGTTAAGCTAACTGGCCTATAGTTTCCTAGTTCTTCCTTACTACCATCCTTATAAATGGGCATAACATATGCTGTTTTCCAGTCCTCAGGTACCTCTCCAAAAGCACTAGATCTTTTAAAAATCAAATACAATGCTGTTGCAATACTGCTATCCCCCCTTTAGAATTCTACCATTTACACTATCAGGACCCACTGCCTTATTTGGGTCAATATGTTCTAGTAAAGATTTCATTACATTTAACTCGATTTCAAATGCTGTACATCTACTTATTGCATATATACTAGAGCTATACCAATTTTCTTATCCTTACTTTTAAATTTATAGAAGCTAAAAAATGTTTTCAGGTCTCTATTACTATTCCTTGCCAAATTAATTTATACCATTCTCTTTTCTTTTCTTATTGACTGGTTAAATTAATTCTTGATTCTCTTGTAATGTTCCAAATCTTTCTCCGTACTATTACCTTTGAATATTTTATAACATCTACGATTTTAACTGATTTTCTCTTTTATCACACCTCCACCAACTAGGCTTTTCCTTTGCCACCCAAATAGGTTTATCTTTAAAATATACAGACTGAATATTAGTCAACTTTTGCTTGAAGTATTCCCTCATAAAACAATTTTGACCATTAAACACCTTTTCCCAATCAATTTCATTAAGCATAACTGAAAATTTGCTAAAATCAAAATTTCTGAAACGTAATATCTTTTCCTTACAAACTTTCAATTTAGACCCAGACATTCCAGTTAAATCTAATTATTCAATAATTACTAGCCCCTAAAATCTCTTCTACTCTAATGACATCATTCACCATTTGTTAATATTAAATCTAACAATGCTGCATGTCTTATAGGTTGGACCACCTGACTCAAAAAATTGTTAGGTTATATATTAGGTTGTTAAGTTAAATTGTACTAAATATTAAATTAGGTTACAGTTATAATTAACTAGGTCAAATTGAAAATCCTTTCACTTTTAAGATCATACATCATCTTGTAGGATCCCTGGCTAGTTTAATGTGGCTAAGAAGGTATACACTAGAGTAAAGATTTCAGTATTTTCCTGAAGCAATTTTAATACATTTCCTGTAATATATATATATATATATATATATATATATATATATATATATATATATATATATTATATAATATATATATATATATATATATAATATAGATTTTTTCAATATAATTTTTTTTCGATATATCAATCTTTTGATATACTGAAAGACCAGAAATCTGCTTAACCTTTACCATATTTTAATTTTTTTTAAATAAATTATTTCAACCTTCATCAAGGTTCTATAACGCATTTATATATATTTCACCCTTAGTTATAATATAGGCCTAATAGAAATAAGACGAGTTTATGGTACAACAAAATTACTGATCATTTCTTATTGAAAAATAGGGTAAAGGTGTATATTGTTTCTGAGTTTCGATTGTTAGAAAATATCAATAATCGAAAATATTGAAGAGGCCTAACCTAAACAAGAACATTGCCGGGAAATAGAGGGCTACGGCCCTATTACAACACATATACACACAATTATTATTACTTACTTTTCTAGCGAACCTAATTTGACTTATCATAACCTGAACTACCGAAGTTGCCGTAAAAGAGGCCTAACCTACATAAGAACGTTGGCGCGACATACAAGCCTAGGGCCGTATTACAGCACAAATAAAATATTATATATATATATATATATATATATATATATATATATATATATATATATATATATATATATATATATATATATATATATATATAAGAAAAATTATACTTATATTTTGAATATTCATATTTAAACAACAACGCACCATAATGACAGTCAAATGTAATGAAAAATTTGTTTAAAAAAAATTATAGGTATAAAGGTATCAATTAAAATAAAATATCAACATAAAAAAATATAGAAATAAAAAATATCGAAACTCAGAAACAATCTATACCTAAGCCAAAAAATAGTAATTAAAATACCTTTTCAAGGGTTCTGATAATTTTTTCAGATCTGGTAAACTATTTTTAATTTTTATTTCTACTCTACTGAACCTATAATAAAATATGCCTATACTCATAAATACATTAACTGCTTTTATTAGGTATAAAAACCAATTCTGTACAATAGATGTACCAAAAGGCAAAAACCTTAATTTTTTTTACTACATAAGTACATATAGTTCATAATTTTAAAAAAACATACGGTTCTGACATTGATATATCAATTTTAATATCAAATTTGAAAATTACATTTGAAAACATGGCAAAAGGCATTTGTCTACAAGGGTTCTACCTCAATTATTACTAAGGCTTTTATTATGACAAACTTTTAATAAATTCTAACATTTCCTGTCTATATCACAGTATAAATATATAAACTGTGTATTACTTAATATGAACATATTGCAGCTGGCTGTGTTCTGCTACAGGAATACCCAAATAATCAATTTATACCTTATGAAAGGCTAAATAAGGAGTCAGTGGTCCTTTTAGAGTATATGAGTAACTTTATTTTAAATAAAATCATTCATATAAGCCCATTTCCAGTTTTGAAACCATTACGAACGAATCGGTAATTCAAAAAAATCCTTTTCAGGCTACAAGGTTTGAGAGCTTTGGTTTTCATAGGCCTTAGTAAATATTATTTATAATTAACAATTATCTAATTTAACACATTGTCTGGAATGCAAGGTTACTAAACCGATTTCCAAACCTCCAATTTTCCTTTGATAAGTCACTTGTGAAAATAAAAGGAAACAAATAAAAGTTGACAGAAATAGTCAACTGCAGGTCAACGAGTTGCCAGAGTTTCTAATGCATATTTTCATTAGAAGAATGGTTTTAATTAAAAAACTCTTAAGTATACTTCCATCTATTTCATTTATTATTTCAGTCATATTTATACTTTAACTTTTTTTGTTTAATTTAATCAATCATTTTATTTTATGGATTTTCGATTTCACGGTTTCAAATTCAATATTAGAGGTTGTTGATTTGGTAATCTGTAAAATTGACAACTTGGGAGTGTTCCACGGTCAAGATTCTTTAAAGATCTTGAAGATTTCTAAAGGAAAGTGTCCCATGCATCGTGTCCCACGAGTTTTGCTGCCGTAATTTTCTGCTCGGGGCAGTGAAAAATAAAGATAGATATTTCTATCTTCAATTTTCGCTGCCGCAATCTTGAATAGTCACTTGATGTGAGCAAGAAAATAGACTGTCCCAGTCAAAAAATAAAAGTTGCCATTCACTTTGAATAGCTCGTCACATACTCAATTTTTTACATGCAAACAATCAAGCCAACCATATTATTTCCCATGCAACATGCAATACATCAAGCAATAAATAAATGTTTCATCTAAAATTAACATGCAAAATCCCTGATATCACAAAGGATTTTCAAAAATGCTCTATTAGAAATTAATCCATTTACTTATTATTTGTTTTGTATTTGCAAATTTTATACTGTATACTATAATTTTAAAAATAATATCCTCTAAACTTAGAACTCATTAGAGCGACAACACTTAACATTTTGAATTGAAATTGTTTTGGTTCACGAGAACACTTGCCTTTACTATATTTAAGATGTAATGCTTAATTTTAACGTATGACGAAGGACGAGTACCCATTTAACATTTTTAAATTACTTATAGCCTTATGGTAGGAATATATTTTAGCATTTTTATCCTTAAGAATTCTGTAACGGAAATTATGTCTATTTATCTTAGACTCACAACTTGATCCTTTTTATTGTTTTTAGATTGACATTTTGATCATTGATTGAGTTGAGTGGGGATTTATTAATAATTGTTTAGTGGCCTTTTGAGGGCCCTTGGATGGTAAATGGAGGTAGAAGAAAAAAGGCTGGGATTTTTCTTTTATTTTAGCAAAATAAATGGAATCCAAAATTCAACACAAGTACATAAAAACAGGAACCCTGTCTAGCAAATTGCCGACCTGACTATGCCAGAGACCTAGAAGGAATCCTGGTGCTGGCTGATGACAATAATGCAGTGTGCAACAGACCAAGAAGTACCTTCTGACGGCGAGGACTACTCTGGAAGGCACTGAGCAGATAACAAAAATGTTGCTTGAGATGCAAGATTAGCGATAATTGAATAAAAAAGACAACGGCAAGTAATCACTGATTGTGGTCAATAAAAAATAACTACAGGCCACAGCGAAAATAAAGAATGCACGGTGTGTTCACAAACTTGCAAGCCTAGGTAACGAAAGGAGTCCTTTTGTGACGTCACGCGGTAAAAATAGACGCCGAAAGTAAAAAATTGGTTCTAAGCCATAGTATAAATTTAATATACAGTAAGGCTATGCGAGCCCTGCTGGCTACAGAACCCCCATCCAAAGGTGGTAGTGGTTAAAGTCTGAAGCGAAGTGGAGGACGAACAGTTCTGCCGCTCTTTGTACGACGTAGTATAGCAGGGCGAAGAGCAGGTCTACTAGTTGAAGAAGAGGAAAAAGAACCAGAAGAACGCTGTGATGGATGAGGAGCAGGAGGAGCTGGAGGTGAAGGAGGTGGTGGAGCCGAATCGGTAGAAGAAAAAGGAGGAGTAGGAAGAGTAGGAGATGAAGGGCGATCTGGCACATATGGTACTGGAGGCACGAAAGGAAGTAGAAGAGGAGAATCCTCAAAATCGTCCGGAGGGTCCGGAGAAGATTCGAAAAATGCAGGTTTAAGTCTATCGACGGAGACGACTTCCGTCCGACAAGGGAGCTGAAGAAGGAAGGTTTTCTCCCGACGACTTAAAACCTTATAAGGCCCCAAATATCGAGCTTGCAGCGGAGCTCGATGAGAGTCGAGGCGTACGAAAACATGTGTACATGTTGCGAAGGTCTTTCGGAATGAAAGAGTGTGTGCGAAGCGTGAGTGCGTGGAACAGAAGGTTTCCACGAAGCAGAACACTGACGGAGGCCGAGAGAGATAAGTGTAAGGGTCGGAAGACGCAAGGAGAAACCGAAGGGTCAAAGAATTCACCCTGGAAGACGAAGAGGAGAACCGTAAACCAATTCGGCCGAAGTGCACTGGAGATCCTCTTTCATCGCAGAGCGAATCCCGAGGAGTACAAAAGGTAGTGCTTCAGTCCAACGTTCCGAGCGAGGGTGAGCAGCCAAGAGAAGCCTTAAGCTGCCGATGAAAACGCTCTACCATCCCATTAGCTGCAGGATGGTAAGCAGAAGTTCGAATGCGAGAAGTGCCGAAGAAGAGACATAAAATCACGCCACAAGAAATGTGACTCGAACTGACGACCCTGGTCAGTAGTGATCTGTCTCTGGCACTCCAAAACGAGAGACCCAGTGAGCTAAGAAGGCCTTAGCAACTGTTTCTGCAGTTATGTTAGGAATAGGAATAGCCTCCGGCCAGCGAGTGAAACGGTCGACGCAAGGTGAGAAGGTAAGAGCAACCATCTGAGGGAGGAATAGGACCGACAAGGTCAACGTGAACATGTTGAAAACGCTCACCTGGAGGCAGAAACTCACCAAGGGGAGCCTTGGTGTGACGATGAACTTTGTTCCTCTGGCAGGAGAGGCAAGCGCGTGCCCAAGTCTTGAGATCACTCTGCATGTTCGGCCAGACAAAACGTGAAGCAACCAGCTTCTGTGTGGCCGAAATCCCTGGATGGGCGAGGTCATGCAATGAGTGGAAGACCTGTTTCCTGAAGGAGGAAGGGACCAATGGTCGAGGAGAACCTGTAGAAGTATCACAGACGAGTGGTCGAGCAATACCAGGCAGGTGAAGAGATTGAAGATGAAAGAGAAGTGTATCAGGAAGAGGGATGTCCTCTGACTCCTGTGCAGCTGCCATGCCCTCGAAATCTACCGGGGATAGAGAAGAACTTGCGTTAATCTCTATCCGAGAGAGAGCATCAGCAGTGTGGTTGTCGATGCCGTGAATATGCCGAATGTCAGTTGGTGAACTGAGAGACACATTCCAGATGGCTTGCTTCTCTGGGGGAATGGCGTTCATTTCGAGACTGCATAGCGAAGGTGATAGGCTTATGGTCAGTCAGGATGTGAAAAAAACGACCCTCGAGAAAATAGCGAAAGTGTTTAGGTAGCCAAATACATGGCCAGAAGTTCCCTACTGAAGGCACTGTACCGTGTCTCAGCAGGTTGAAGTTTTTTAGAGAAAGAAGGCAAGAGGCACCCACATCTCATTCTGGTACTGCTGCAGGACACCTCCGACGGCAAAATCGGAGGCATCTACCTGAAGGCGAGTGGGAGCAGACTCCTGCGGAAAGACGAGAAGAGTAGCTTCAGCGAGAGCAGACTTAGCGTCAGAGAAAGCCTGCCGAGCAGCATCAGACCAAGTGACCTTGGTAGATTGTCCTCGTTTCTTCCCCTTCAGCAGAGAAGTAAGAGGTGTAAGAAGAGGCTGCAGCCGAAGGAATGAAGCGATGATAGAAAGGTTATCATGCCAAGAAATTGTCGAAGTTGACGCTGAGTTTCAGGAAGAGGAAACTGGCGAATGGCAGAAACTCTATCCTGAAGAGGTAGAACTCCTGAATCCGAAATAGTGTGCCCTAAGAAGGTGAGTGACGGAACACCCAAAACACTTGTCAGGGTTATATATAAATATATATATATATATATATATATATATATATATATATATATATATATATATATATATATATATATATATATATATATATATATATATATATATATATATAATTTTTAATAATTTTTATTTATAATTTTCATAACTGCTAATGATGTTATAATTTCGAGGAATCGAACCCGGGTCCAAAAGATGGAAGTCCGTTGTGTTGACCACTACTCCACCGATGGTTCAAAATGAAATAATCCAGAACTTCTACTGACATATCGCCTAGTGAAAAGTCCCTTCAATATTTCACCGACCACAACTTGGGCGTAGCGTCAACATGGACCAGGTTCTATCCTGAATA
>SEYY01019809.1:10000-25000 GCA_009176605.1 Armadillidium nasatum
AATTGGAAGACATGGTTGTGAATTCCATGAGGTATATGCGAGAAATAGATCAACGACTAAGCAAGCAAAATACCCTTATATTGGAAATGTTGTCGGCTCGTCAAGATCCAGCTCCTACTGCTGCACCAACATCACCTGAACGGTCAGTACGGCCGAAGGAAAAGAAGCAGTCAGGTAGCAGTAGCTTGTGAGGTTGACGGAGGAGATCAGCTTAATCTTATACCTCCAAGACAGCCGATAATGAACCCCACAAGTGCACCCCATATCTCAACCAGTACCATGATGGATAAGCAATTCCGGGAATTCGTACAAGAGAGTTTAGCTGCTCAGCAAGCTCACAACGCTATGGTTTCCCAGGCGATATCCATGATGGCACAAATGTTTAATAAGCCTAAATCTAACAAGGCTGTGCCACCAGCAAAATTTAACCCTGACACAGACCAAGACTTGAAAGTATTCTTCCGCGAATTCGAAGAATATTGCAACGTCCTGTACCCAACCCAGAAGCAGGATTGGTTAAGGCTCTTGGGCTCGTATTTACAGTCCTCTTATTTGGCCCTCTACCATCAACTCCATAAGGCAGATAAGTCTTATGAAGACATTAAACAGAGTCTACTAGAATTGTTTACCAACGAGGACACCGTCAGACAAGAGCGGGCCGTTCAAAATTTTATGACTGCCAAAATGCGAAAAAATGAAACAGTCAGGATTTTTGCTATCCGTTTACTTGGATCTCGCAAGGAAAGCGTACCCCACCACTTCAACAGAAGCCTGTAAAGAGCATGAGACACTACGTCAAGTGTTTCTTGCAGCCTTACCAAATTCGATTAACAAGGAGATCACCACATATCTCCGTAACCACGAGTGGTGTTCGGGAAATAAAGTTTCCTTTGATCAACTGGTAAATCTAGCTGATAGACACCTTCAGGACTTAAAGGGACATACCCAAGTACCAGTTCCTGAAGTAATAGATATTTCCCGGGTTGTGGCTGAATCGAGACCCCAACAAAAGTTGTGGACGGATGTGGTAAAACGTTGGAAGAATAATCCCTCCAATGCCCAACCACCTCCACAACCGCCGGTCGAGAAAAAGTCGAAAAGGAAAGAAAGACGTCAAAAGAAAACTACGGGAAACCGCAGTCCCAAATTCGTTAGGGACAAACCGCGTAATAATAGCGATAGCTCTAGCTCTTCGGGACGGTCGGATGACCGTAGACGAGATAATCGTGCGCGTAAAACTTCGCAACGGCAAAACAACCAGTGGTGTAGTTTTTGCGATAAAACTACGCATTCAACGGACACTTGTTATATTCTGAACAACAAGTGTTCCATTTGCAAAAAGAGTGGGCACTTGTCCTTCAAGTGTTCACAATATCGACAACCCAACAACAACAGCAACAGCAACGTCGTCTTCCGGAAAATTGTCCCGTATGTAACCAATACGGTCATGTGGGTAAACATTGTCCGGAATGGAAAAACAGAAAGCCGCGACGAGAAAGTAATTCTCCACCAGCTAGAAGAACTTCAAGATCTTCGAGACGATCATCGACAGAGGATGAACACACCACTGGAGGATAATTACTTTGTTATCTAATTTTTAAACAAAGTTATCCTTGCTTTATATTTATACTTAAAATTACAAAATATTGACATTATATTTAAAAGGAAAACAATAAAAACAAGGAAAGTATTCTCAACAAATCAATAAAACTATTTCTATCAATAATAAAAAACTATTGAAAAGACTCAACTCCAAGTTACCAAGTGAAACCACCTTACCCGTTTCACTTCCGAGTCCGGAACCACTCCCACAACAGTCAACATCTTCTCAACGATTATCAAGGAGTTAAAATACTTATGTTCCTTCATATTCCTCCATTATAAAGAAGAACTTTATTTTGTTAGTTCCGAAACCAGAGCTCTAATCTGTCCAGCTCTTTCCTTAATCTTTCTCTCTCCACGTTCTAACCGTGTTGTAAAGATTTCATTCATATAATTCTGTCATCATCGTCATTTAATATTGGGTACCAATAAAACACCTATATTCATTCTTCGTGTTTTCTTTACCCTTGAACTACTGAAAAAGTTTTTGTTGTGTGCCCGTTGCAATTGCTCTTTTGCGTAATTTGCTGTACTCACAGAAGATCTGAGATCATCTTTTCGAGAAGACAGATTGCGACATCAACTATCCATTTCAACATTGATGCTAACCTCGCCTCGACAAGGAGAATAGATCGACTCAACTAGACCACCTAGAACCGCCTCCTCATCAGTGGATTTAACCAACGGTGGGTGAAAAGTAATTAAATTTTCGTCTTTAAAAATAATTTAACTATATTGTAATTTATTTTTCTTCTGTTTGGATATTCAAAGTTGCGCGATATAGCTTACAATATATATATATATATATATATATATATATATAATATATATATATATATATATATATATATATATATATATATATATATATATATATATATATATATATATATATATATATATATAACCAACCTTTAACTCTGACAAAGATGGTAGTATTGAACTGAAGATCTCCAGTTGATATAAAACAAGCATACTCAGCTCTATCAGAATAAGCAGCACTTTCAACAATGTAAGTAGCATTTTCAGTTCCCTTTTCATTTTGTTCATATGTAAATCTACTACTATTGACAGCTTCATCAACACTAACACCATCTATTGGGAGTAATTTTAAATCATATACATTAATCGTATGCTTGATTCTTCAACCCCTTTCTATAGATAGATAATATAAATAATTATGGAATCAAAGTTTAAAAATTTAAAGATAATTAATCCACAACCATAAGTAATAAATCTTCACTAAAAAGGAAAACAGATTTTAATCTAACAAGTTGTAAAGAAATGCAAACCTTTAAGCCATGTAATAATAGGCATTGGGACTCCCTCAGTATCGCAAGTGATGGTTAATTTATCACCTTCTAGCACAGTCATAGATTTAGGTAAATCTTTCTTGTAAAGGACTGAAATTTAAGATATATATATATATATATATATATATATATATATATATATATATATATATATATATATATATATATATATATATATATATATATATATATATATATATATATATATATATATATATATATATATATATATATATATATATATATATATATATATATATATATATATATATATATATATATATATATATATATATATATATATATATATATATATATATATATATATATATATATCCATAAATATATGTCAGATATAAGTTTTGATATTTTTGCAAATGCATGTCACTCACACACAACACTGATATTGAAAGATTTTACAGGAGTAAAACCAACAGTTTGACAACGATATACTCCCACATCTTCTTTGGTTGTTTTAGGGATCAACAAAGTAGAGTTTGCGAAGATCTTATAATGAGCATCATCACTACTGATGAGATCATCATTTTTATACCTGAAAAAAAAAGTAACTAATGTTAATAGAAGTAGTACCCAATGCCGATATAAATAATCTATAAGGAAAGCAGTTACACACGCAATTAACTCAATAATTTCATCAATAATAAATATTAAGATAAAATATTTTGAGTGAACTGAGCTTAAGTCTAATAGGAAACTATTATTTTTTATTGTTTTCAATCAATTCTCAATGTAGAATAATGAATTTTGGAAAAATTGCAATGAATAAAACTAATTTTATGAAGAAACATTGATTTTAAAAGTTTGAAACTTAACAGGCAAACTCAGAAGTCAAGCTAAACCTTAATAAACTCTCAATATTCCAACAGAGGCAGTCAATATAGTATACCAATATACTCATCGGTATTAATCCTACTTTTTAATCCCTCGCACAAATTTACATAAAATTAGGGAAATGTTCCTAGAGTAAAACTCTGAGGGACAACACTTTTTATCAGTTCAAATGACAATGATTTATGATCATTAAGCATTACATTTCGCCTTCTCTTAATCAAGTTATATATATATATATATATATATATATATATATATATATATATATATATATATATATATATATATATATATATATATATATATATATATATATATATATATATATATATATATATATATATATATATATATATTCAGCATTTGTTGAATGGCTGCTTTGAACATTAAAATTAATCACTGTTTGGCAGCTTCCAATCAACTGCAAAGATAATTTTACTCGTGACCTTAAAAACGAAGCGAACATTTGCTCAAACTCTTCTACAAACTATGGGAAACAACAACAATTAAAAAATATAAATATCTAAAGATTCTCCTTGAAATTTGAAATTTCCTTTGATACATAGTTTATATTTACTATCAAAAGACTGATCTATAATTATTACGAGATTTTTCCATATTTTTATTGATGAATTCATATAACAAACATTACTAAACTTAATGAATCTTTCAAAACTTTTTTGAGTAAAGTTATATACAATTGCAATAAAATTTTTATTTGCTTTAATTAATATATTTAATGTAAATATATATTAAAAATATTTTTCCCAATAAATATTTATGAAAAATACTTCAAAATTATAACAGATGCTATATGGTATTAACTTCTGAGAGATTACATAAAAGTTTCAATTTTTTCTGCTTAACAAAACAAAAAATTCTCCACCATAACTCATTGTTATTGAATTTAATTTATTCCTTTTAAAAATTTTTGATGATTAGATAATAATAACAAAAAAAATTGGAACAGGAAAAAGCCACAAGGGCTAATCAAAACTGTCTCAGTCAAACATGCAACATAAAAAATAAATTACCAAATTTATAATATATAAACTAAACATGCGATGGCAAACTAAATTCAATGGTTTGTCAAAACTCTCATTTTATGCATGTAGCTTATCTATAACTACCATCCCACTAATTAGGCTTGGTCATGATATATTATATGATGCCCAAACCATCCATATAACTTCATGTGGCAAACTATTCTTAAAATCAACAACTCTATTGCCGAATGAGTATTTTCTTACTTCACGATGGCATGGTTTCTTTATAAATTTGTCATACCTCCTGGTCTCCCTCCTTCCTTGATATTGCCTACTATAAAGAATTTATTGATCTCAGTATTGTCGAGAAATGTAAATATTTTGTAAATTTGTTTTATATCTCTCTTAAGAAAGTGACTTTGACAGAGAACATTCCTAACTTCCTTAAAACCTCTCCTCATAACTTATTTTTGTCGTTTTTTTTTTTTCTAGCATATCTATGTCTTTTCTTAAATGAGGGGACCCAAACTTATGTACAATACTCTAATACTGGCCTTAGTACATAAAACATAATTTAATAGAGTTAGTCAAATAAGTATTCAAGGTTTAAGATTCCCAAATTGTAGTGCAAAAAATAGAAATACATATCAGAGTTTTCAGGTGAAAGTTTTTTTTTTTTTTTTTTAAAAGGTATATGCTGCCAGCTTGGCTAAATCATCCTCTAATTGAAAATACTAGATTAAAATGAGAAAAGTATTTTATTCCAATCTGAAAGATTCGACTTTTAATTGTGTTTCTCAAATTTAAGGTACTCAAAAACTATACATAATTTTAAACTAATCGAGTAGCTGTGTCTAAAAACATTAATAGAAAAAATGAATGTTATTACATAAACTTGTATGCACCTAACTTTATGTTGGTAAGATATACCTGATAGATAGCTAGTCTATGGCTATAGCAAAATAAATTTATGGCTGGAGTTATAACACTAAATACATACTATCACTACACTGAAAAACTTTATTCATACAAACTGAAAAAAAATCATTAATAAAAACAAACCATAACCTCAAAATTAAATGTGGTGATTCATATGCAAACAAATTTTATGATAAAAATGTTGATTTCATGGAAATTGACAAATAATGGAAGAATATATGTAGGCTTTCAAAATTACATTTCAGTATTAAGAGTATGATTAATGAGAACCTGATGTGAATCAATTAATAATGAATTTAGTTTGAGATACATAGTGAGGTTGTTGAAAAACAATGAGAATCACATAGAATGCCGCTGATCAATCTACAAACTATGGGAAGCAACAACAATTAAAAAATATAAATATCTAATATATATATATATATATATATATATATATATATATATATATATATATATATATATATATATATATATATATATATATATATATATATATATATATATATATATATATATATATATATATATATACAGATCACCGCCACTCACAGACAGAAGAGCACTTTTCAAGGAGGGGCACGTACACAAGGAAGAAAACTCACTCAGACTCGAACCTAACGCACATCCCTGAGGTGGGCACAGACGGAAGCCTTGAAAAGAGAAGATTAAATACAGGAAGAAAATCAGATGATGGTAGAGAGTTCCACAGGACAGAGGTAGCTGGAAAGGAGGCACCACAAAGGGCTAGCCTGGAATTTCCAATATCTACACAAAAAGCAGAGCAACCCTTGTGCAACGAGAACGACGCAACGGTGGAGGAATGCGAGAGGCCAATTCCCTCGAGCACCTGCCATTGTAGTACCTATAGAAGAGATAGTGCGCCAATGTCACGTCGCAGAGATAGTGGGTCAAGAGAGTTTGAAAGTAGGGGACAGTTTATTAATCTTTTAGCTTCAGACTCAACCCTATCCAGAAGAGAGGAGGAGGAAAAAGTTGTAGTTGGAGACATTGAGGTTGTTAGAGAAAGAATTCCTGTCCAACTGGGTCTGACAGAAGTAAAAGGTTAGGATGAGAGTTAGAGAGGTGATATTCTACCGATTCGTATTAGGACGAAGGCCACGGACATTGGCAAAGTCAATAGAAAGCCCCCATCTACACTCACCCCCGCTCGATCTGGTCATTCAGAGAAACACAACACTCACCCCAACACACCCTCAAACACACGCAGACGCACGAACGTTTATATTCTCATAGTAAACTAAAATAAAGTAAAACGGAAATCTAAAACAGAATTAAAGGAACGTACAGTAGTTACATTAAACAAATAAAAAAAAAAAAAAATTAAAATAAATTAGTGAATAGATATGTTTATATTGAAAGAAAACAATTTAAAACTTAGCTTAAATTCCTCATTATATATATATATATATATATATATATATATATATATATATATATATATATATATATATATATATATATATATATATATATATATATATATATATATATATATATATATATATATATATATATATATATATATATATATATATATATATATATAATATCCACCAACTGAGTTCAAGCTTTTCATCAGTTTCATGAGCAATTTTGCATTCCATGGATAAAGGGTATCCAATCCTCAATAACTTTGTTGCCTCTGAGCTTCCTACTTGCCCTGAAAATTTTAGTTTATAATTTGAAGATATTATTCATCTAGACTTGTATAATGTCATAATTGTACATTCAAATAGTTACAATGCAACAAAAATATAAGTGAATGAAAATATTATAATAAAAATGTAAATAATAATTTCATAGAGTTCAATTACCTCCATTACTTATCAAATAACAGTAACCAATGCAAGGAAATTTTGCATTAATTGAAATGACTTGTAATTCTGAGTGATGAAAAAAGAACTTACATACCCACTTACAAAGCCTAATTTACATAACTGTAGAAGTACCCATCATTTTTTATTTCATATATTTCCCTCAATAAAATTCTCTCTCCTCCACCCTATCAATACACAAAAATGAAGTTAAGAGTTTCTGATATCAAAATACTATACTTATTTACTATATTACTTTCCCTAATTCCACCAGCGGTTCTTCCAGTTTTGCTAAAATCCAAAAATAAATTATTTAATGCCAAAGAAAATTAAAATTTTTCAATAAACTATCAATGATCCACAACTGTATATCAAGTTCTTGACTATGTTTCATCATTACTAATTTTTCCATCAGTGTTTGTCTTGTCCACGAGTTTTTCTCTTTTATCCATTGCCTAAATTGGGAAATATTCATTCTTTGAGAGCTCTTCAAAATTCCTGGTCCAACTCGAAGATTCCCACCACAAATTAAAATAAAAAAACTACTGCTACTATTACTACTACTAATAATAATTGACTAATAATAAAAATAATTATAATAAACAGCATTTTTTAAAGGTAAATTTTATAAGCTACATATTTTATTTCATCAATGTAATTTACAACCGGAACTCATTACTTCGGCTTCAAAATTTTGAATATACTTACATTTAACAATTCGGAGACTACTACATTGTTCACTCTTTAAAAGCATAAGAGTATCAGAGTCTTCAGTTCCACAATTTGTACCAACACTCTCATCAGCTTGAAAAATCAGCTCATTATATCAATATAACTTGCATTAAAACAGAGTAAATTAAAAGTATAAATTTGATTCTTTTTAAATTAAGTTTTTTAATATTCATTATTTACAGGAATCAATTCAAAATTACTTTGTAATATTTTTTAAAAAGTATTCTACTGATAAGTGATAAAACTATTGAGAGGAATAAGTCAAATGAAATATTTCCCATTGCTAAGTATATAAAAAGTTTCAGAAAAATTACAGGTTAGTAGCAGCTAGCTTAGTAATTTATACACACAAAGAAACTGTAAACTTTGAACATACAAAAAGAAACAATAAGAACAATTTCTAAATGATTTTATACATAGTTCTCAAGTTTCTACATTCACACAAAAATGTCTAAATTGATATGAAAATTAGTTGGCACTTGCGATTATAGAATGTAATAAGATAATTAATATTTTCAATGAAATCAATCTGTTAAGTCAATGGAAAATTAACAAAGGCCTTTATTTAAAAGATTCTGAGGAAGTGAGAAAAGAAAGAGAAACACCTCTAAGATCAATGTTCAACATTGTCATGAAATGAGCATATCAGGGGAAAAGTATTCTACATAAAAAACAATACAATAATAACAGGCAATTAAATAAGCTAAAACTAGCAGAATTTCAAACCACAAATGTTAAATATGTTAAGAGGATTGTACAGATTCTCTACGATTCCTTACCACCCAAAATATACACTGAATGTGAAAGAGGGCTGAAAGTTGTACATTTGTATTCTCCGGCATGTTCTTTCAAAGAACTCAAAATGCTAAGACGGCTACCTATGAATCCCTGAGGAGCTGAAATTTCCTCAACTTTGTACCTGTTCATCATTATTTTAAGGTAAAATTAGCAATCATACTGTGTTACCAATCGACTTTATAACACGGTATATAAACAATGTCTTACTTTATTTAATTTAGCATATTACTAATTTCACATGAAAAATGTGAATGCAATGATAAATCACATGTATTTAAAAAAAAAAAAAAAACCATTGTGATAATTATCACGCTAAGATCCAATAAGCTTTCAAACAATTCTAGACTAAAATGATTTTTTCACTTTTGCTTTATTTAAGCATCTACAAAGTTTAGTGGAAAATTTGCTAAATAATGCCAGATCAATAAACATTTTTTTTACATAGCTGCTCCAAGAAAAGATTAAGGTTAAAATTATGATGTAAGACTAAAGTAGCTGAAAAAATAATATATAGTTAAAATTAGAATGTTTTGACTACGGTTAGTATTACATTTTCTTCCCGTACAATATTTTGGGTTTAACCAAATGAATCAAGTTTTTTGTTACATAAGTATGAGGAATCATAGACAATAACTAGTGCATTTAGATAATGTTATAAATGAATACATCATTATTATTACTAACAATTTAATGTTTCACTTCATATAAGATCAGCACTTGAAGTTACAAAGACATTCCAAAAGATTCTAGCAAAAGAGTAAAGAGAAAATTGTACAACCCTTCTTAATCTTTCAATTTAAAAAAAAAAAAAAAAGCAAGCAAGCTATAACAATATGAAAAGGCCAACTGCAAAAGCTTTCCCTAAACACTAAAATTACTTTTAATACACTACTAGAATTTACAGAAAGAAAGAGAGAGAGAGAGAGAAAAAAAAAAAAAAATATGATGCACACTTTATTCCTCTCAAAGGCTTTTATCACTTACCCATTATCCCGAAATTTAACTGGGTTTCCATCTAATGTCCACTTGAGCTGATCAAACTGTGTGAGAATGCAGGTAATACTGAAAGAATCCCCTCTGAGAACAAATTTATCCCCAGAATATGATACCCGTGGAGACCATATCTCAAACTCACCTTCAGAATATGATTTTCCAGATCCATGGCTACCAGCCCCTCCAGCACCTAAAAATGACAAGAGACTAATTAGACCTAAAATGAAGTACAACTATCATTTTACATTGGTGTTACATAATTTTGCTTGTGCAAATTGTTCAAAGAATATATGCATATGTAGTGAAAGTATTCAATATAAAGAAAAAGGATCTCACTGCAATGATATTAAGTACATATGACAAAAATAAGTTTCAACCTGTGCAAAAAAAGTCTGCAATTTCAATGTGAAAGTATATATTAATTAAAAATTACATTTAATAACAAACATATTTAAAAGTACAAACACTATATATATATATATATATATATATATATATATATATATATATATATATATATATATATATATATATATATATATATATATATATATATATATATATATATATATATATATATATATATATATATATATATATATATAAAATCAGACAATGAATAAAATATTATTAGAGGGATTTTTTTTTTTTTAAATTCAAAAAGAGAAAACAATGCTAGGTTTCATGTATACTGATCAAGGTAAAAAAACAAAAAAAAACAAATGGTGTAAATACATTTTCAATTTTGAAGTAATAAATTTTTTTGGTATGATAAAAGCCTTAAAAGGTTTGTAGATTTAAAAAAAAAAAAAAAAAATTTTTTTTTTTTTTTTTTTTTTTTTTTTTTTTTTTAATTTTTTTTATTAGGTTCCATTCATTATTAGTTGTTAATAATAATGATATAATAATTGTTAGTATACATGTCAGAATATATTTTTCTTAACTTCCCAGCTTACTAACATTTTTATTAAATGTTAGATAGAATAACATAAAGCTTTAATTTATTATTTTGATGATAAAATAATGACGTTAAAAAAAAAAGTCAGAACTTTGATTAAATTATTATTTTTATCAAATAAAATTTTAAGCACATCAGAAATAATAAATATCCATTCCAATTTTTTTCCCCCCTCCCTTTATGAAGGGTTGATACAAATTTCTGTGATTTAACTAAAACAGTAACCCAGTGTATTCTAATGAAAAATTTTAAATCTTTTTCAAGCTTAATATATAAAATGCTACAATACAATATTATTTGATCATTGAACAATTACCCTTTCTCCAAAACTCATTACAATGAGAAATATGCAAGTTTCTAGAATAATCTCTAAATACTTGTCTCAAAATGACAAATGGAAAGTTTTGCATACAGTGATCAATAATTGTGCCTCTAAGAATCATATAAAAGCATACGATATTGCAAGTTCTAATACATGAATTGAGTGAGTTAATTCACAAAATTTTCTAATTATTACAATTGACAGAACTTTATAATAAATACCTTAAACATACTTATACTGGTATACATATAACATTCTCATCCATCTGTAGTCTGTAAACAACACTATAAATAAACTAATCTATATAATTTTTTATCTTTACACTTTTAGTTCAAATATTTAGGACCTTATCATTCGAACAAAACAAACCTCAAATGACAATGGTTCTTGTAACAAATATAAAACTAACTTCAGTTTTATTTTATATATTGTATATTAAAAATTATAGTAGTAATCCACAAATAAATAGAAATAATTAAAATCTTATATATATCTGAAAAAGTTGATACTAGTTATTGTTAAGGTAAAATTTTAAGGGTGAATTAGGACTGTTCAAAACACTTCAAAATAATTTTCTCATCAAGATCAAAAAGTGAGAGGTTAATGCACTATACAACAAATTCAAAGTCCATGTATAATACATAATACCCTTCTCAAACCTTCAATAGCACCAAGGTGCACAGGGTAAGATGAAGAGTCACTTGATACAGATAACATAGGTGATGAGCCAATTTCATCTAGACTTACATCATCATTCCACACAACCTCACCTCCAGAAGTTTGTCCACCCATGCCTTGGCCTAAGTAATACTCAAAGTCAGTATGTGAGTGTAGACATCTTTCACCTATTATGCTACAGTATATTAAAAACTTTTTTATTGTCACAAAACTAATGATTTTAGTGAATTTATAGACACTATAAAGGCCTGTTATAAGAGTAAATTCTAAACATTAATGTAATTCCTAGTTTGTTAATTTTCCAAGATTTTATACTTAGGAACTAAGAAGGCTAAAGGGTAGGACAAAGAGTGAATTTCTCAGTCAGCCATTGGGTTGTAACGATTGGTTTGATTGGATTCCTGAAAAATCTGAGGATCAAGGTTAAGATTTTGGCTTTAAGAATCTTGAGGAATTGCTGGTTGATAATTCTTTGAGATGGGAACATTCGCAAATGTAAGAAACAAATAAACACATGTATTGGTAAGTTAACCTAGTGTTAGAGTGACAGATGTAGGAGAAAGAATATGTAGTAAAGAATCTGATAAAAATGAGGATGGGTAATTGAAATCATGATTGTATGAAAAAATAGTATAGGCTACAAAAGATAATTTTAAAATAAGGATTGGTTCAGATTGCAATATTTTCTATTTATATTTCACTTTTCTGAAGTTGAAACCTCAAAGGCATTAGCTTACTCAAGAGGAACTTTCTTGCTTGGATCTACATGGGTGATCAAAATGTAACCTTCATGCATGTGATTCAATCATTCTACAATTATTAAGGAAGTTTACATAAAGTATAGTATGTGTTGGTTGAGAATAGGTCAGTTAGATACAGGTGTTAATGATGGAGTTTGGCATCTTTGCCTTTCAGAAAGTAAGCCTTTTTTAGACTTCTGAGACTAAATCACAAAGAAACTATTTGCAAAATTGGTATAACAACTCAAAAGTATGTTACAAATTATAAATGTTTATTTCTTGGCTTTAGATACTTGCTAGTTGGGAAATTAAATAAAAATATGAATGAGAGAGTAAAACAGTTCCACAAATTCAAGTTTGAGAAATCAAAAGGTAAAGATAGTGGTACAGAGCAAAATATGCAATGCATCAGATAAAAAAAAAAAAGCTTTTTTACCAATGATTAAAGCCTACAAATAAAAGAAATGAACTATTTTAGAAAAAAAGAACATAGGAAAATAGAGACAGTTAGAAGTCACAAGTTTCAGTATAAAGAAATTTACATACCAGTATAAAGAAGAAATTTACACACCAGTATAACCTATAATTAGGTGTGTGGGTAAATAAGATAAAGAGCTGTAGATTCACTGGGAGAGTTTGAGATTTATGGTTATATTATTTTTATTAATACTAATACAATGGAAGATGTTGCATTTTATATTAAAATAAAAATACACCCAGTTTGCACAGATATCTGAATTTAAAGTTAATTCAGCTGTGGAATCTTTCTAGATTGATAATTTTATGTCTAATGAATTATGGTATAAAACCTTATAGAATAAGAGCATTTTAAAAGTGATAAGGAAGTTTAGTTTACCATGACATAGCTACTAATAATTATTGAGATCCCTGCAAGGCATATGATAAAGTATATACCACATGATAAGCTAATGCAGTTTTGATAATGTAGTGTAAATGGAATAAAAAAATTTTGGGTTAGGAAGCTAGAGAATTGCAATGTTGCAATGTTCCTCACAGTTTTCTGCTGGGCTCCCTTATTCCTATCTATATAAATGACTTGGGTAAAGGAAAAAAATGTGAGAATTCTAAGTTTAAATATTAGAAAATTTAGGGGATATATAAAGGTTCAGTGTGACATAAGGAACTTTTTGAAGACACTGAGAAAAGTGAAAATTATATTTCCATTGCATTTAAAAAGTATAAACTAAAATAAAAGTAGGTAGCTAAAATAAAAATGTTAATTATACGATTGAAAAATGGTTCCTAAAATTAATGTTCCTCATGTTTCTACACTAGGCTAAATGTTCCTATCTTTATAAGATTCGAGTGAAGAAAAAGTGTTAGATTCATAAGAACCTTAATAATATATATAGATAGGCAAAACCAATCTACATAAATGATTTGGGCAAAGGAAGAATTTCTATGTTTGTTGATGATAGTTTATTAATATTTCTGTAGGAAATTTTGAGGATTATATGAAAGTTTGGAATGACAGAAAACTTTTTTTATCAGACTAAGAAAGGGGAAAATATATTTATATACCAAGAGGTATAAGGTTTTTCACATAAGTAAATCAAAAATGAATTTTAATTATATGAATAGGGAATGAATGGAATCTGTTATCACTTGTTGTCTATAAGGAATTGGGCATGGCTACCAGTAGTAATGTGAAAACTTCTGAGAAATGGAAAATACAAATAGACAAAATAATATTGCAATTACAAACTATATCTAATGCAGCTTAAAAAAGAATGTAGATAACATGTAAGCTTTAAAATAGTTATCAGACTTTAATTATAAAAAATTTAGGTCATTACCTAAGAAAGTATATTAGAGAAAGTAGATAGTTTTTCCCAGAGATACAAGAATGATCTATAGTTTTAAAATTATGAAGGGTGACTGAAGAAAATGAGGACTGGTAGATTATCTATCGAAAGGATATTTCTCTGGAAATATTTAATTCAGGTTATAAAATTTTCTCATTTCTCAATAATGAGTACACAAATTCTTCAAACTTCAAGATTATATATATAAAAAATATAAATAAAAAAGATGATTTGCTTGGAATTGAGGAAACACTTCTTCAGTATATGAATGTCAGTTTTATTACTTTTATCATTTTATATTTAATATATATATATATATATATATATATATATATATATATATATATATATATATATATATATATATTATATATATATATATATATATATATATATATATATACTCTGCTAATTTTTTGGTTG
>SEYY01019809.1:27500-30000 GCA_009176605.1 Armadillidium nasatum
TTTAATTAAGGTAAGTAAATAGTGAATAAAAAGTATTTGAAAATAATTAAACTTTTTTGCTAATTCTGTAACACTGAGAGTTTCAAAATTTATTTATCAGGGCGAAAGAGTTTTCCCGTAAAATCGAAGATTCTTTTCACAGGAGCTGAAGATGCTGGAATAGACAGATATTTTTGTGACAGCTTTGCCAGTATTTTCAATATATCTTTAAACACACCTTTAATTTCTTCAGAAATACAAGGTTGGCTGAACTATTTCTATATATTTCAGTAGTAATGTGCTCCTTCATTTGGTATGCCTTTGTCGAGTTTTGAGTTGAAGAAGCCATAAAGCTGAACAATTTTCTCCTTGGTGGATGGTTTCCTGAACCTCTTTCCCGTAAATCCTCTGATGACACAAAAACGATATTAGAAGCTTTTGAAGCTTTGAAAATGAACTGTGCTGTCGCTAATACGGAAGCTCTTTTGTTAACTTATCTCTTTTCAGGGCACCAATCAAGCTTGAACCTAGAGGATCTATTACACTTGTGAATTAATAAGTTTTTTATATTTTCATCCAACTGAAGATGCGTTTGTATGGATTTCTAGTCCGAAAAAGTGCACAATCATATTGTGGATGTATCCGCTCAAGATGATACTACATTTCTTGAACATAAGAGATGTTCAAGCTTGATGAAGCAAAATATTGCCGCTGTCAGTTGCATCCTCAAACGATTTAAATATTTCTTGCCTATCTTTACCAATATTTCAGTTTATAAGTTCCACCTACAATCTGTAATCTTTTCATTCTTCTTTTTTCATCCACTTCCGTCTGGTACGGATTCCTTCTTCTAATTCTCCTCTCAGGTATCCCGTTTCTCTAACTGTAATTACAAATGATCGGGTGAGATACTGAGATCTAAAGTAGTGGCCTAGATGCCATTCCATTTCCATGTTCTGATGGAGTATGCGTCTGAGTTGTCGTCTGTCCTCGTTCGATCGATTCTACTCTCTATGCATCAACATTAATATTTTTCGTCAATTCTGGCAGCACATATTTGTTGAGCCGATCCCTAAGAGGGGTAGATACTCCGATCTTTTCCAACTATCGTCCTAAAGCTTTCATTTGTGTTGGCTAAAATCTTAAAAACTATTCTTAACTTTCATTTCCTGGATAATCTAGAGTCCCATTCTCTTCTTTCTGATCATCGGATGGCTTTTGACGATTGAGGTCAACTGGTGACATACTTTTAAAAATTTTGATTTATGGTCTTCTGCCATTAGGGACTATTGAAGAAAGATATCAAAAACTTTTGACAGTAACTATTTCACTATTTCCCTTTCTATCAGAATCCTGTTTCTCTTTGTTTATCTAGTTTTCTCTCAGATCATTTCATATCTGCACTTGTTGATGGAGTGAGCTCTTCCTCTTTCCCTATTAAAGTTGTTGTTCTGCAGGGTCTTCTTCTATCTCCAACTTTATTAATACTTTTCATTAATGATCTTCTCAAGTTGAAATTTCAATTCTGTTTATTCATTCTTATGCCCATAACTCAGCTCTCCATTCTTCCACTTATTTCAAATCTGCTCCCTCTTTCGCATTTAGAGTTGCTTCTCAACTTCATCTTATTTATTCTATTCCTGCTAATCGGGATGTGATTTACCGGTGGGATTGCCTCAACCTTGTGAAATTCAACTCTTTGAAAACTCAACTTCTTCTCATCTCTCTCAACAACACCTCCAACTCTCTTCTCTCATTCAACGTCTCTCCAGTTTCACCTGTAAACAACATAAATATCCTTGGTCTGAATATAATCATTAAATTGTCTTGGAAATCTCATTTCCCCACTGTTGCTAAAGTGGCTTCAAGGAAAGTGGGAGTTTTGTTCAGGTTGTGTGAATTTTTTCCTTTCGAACAGTTACTCCACTTATATATGGGTCTAATCCGACCTGGTATGGAGTAAAAGTTTCACATTTGAAAGAGCTCCGGTTCCACCTTTCTTTTAGATAGAGCTTATTCTTAGGCTAAAAGATAAATAAACTGTCGCCTACTTTCAAACTCCCTTGACCCTCTCTATCTCTGTGATGTAGCATTAACACATTAACTATTTTCTGTAGATACTACAGTGGCAAATGCTTGAGGGAAGTGACCACTTGTATACCCGAACCTTTAAGGCATCCTCATAGCACGAGGGGTGCCATGCATTCACGTGAGTTTTATATGAATATATGAAACTCCAGGCTTGCTCTTTGTGGGGTACCTTTTTTTTTTAATTCGCCTCTGTTCTGTGGAATTCCTTCCTTCGTCAGTTTTCCTGTTGCATTTAATCTTCCTCTCTTTAAGGCCTCCGTCTGCGCTCACCTGAGAGATTTGCATTAAGTTTGAACTTTGGTGGGTTTCCTTTCATTTTAAATTTTTGCCCCCCCCCCTTGAAAGGGACCCTTCTAGTGAGTGGACAAAATGTTAAAAGAAGTAAAGTTGAAACACCTAAACTCTTTAACTATTCTTCTAAAATTTACAA
>SEYY01019809.1:45000-47500 GCA_009176605.1 Armadillidium nasatum
TAAGCATCAAGGTTAAATATACTCTTAAACAATATTTAATTTTTTTTTTTTTATTTTAATTTTTTTTTTTTTTTTTTTTTTTTTTTTTTTTTTTTTTTTTTTTTTATATTATATATATATATATATTATATTATATATATTTTTTTTTTTGTCTCCTCCGGTGGGCAAAGGCCCAAGGCCTACCAATATCCACCGGAGTTGGGAAGCAATCGGATTCGGGGTCGCTAATTGCCGACGTGACCCGATACACGGCGTTTAAAAGTGTGCAAGTCAAAGGAAGTTGGAAAACAGATAAAGGGAGTGTGTTCCAGACTTTACCAGTAGAGTACATGTAAGATTGAGCATAGCGGTTAAGTCTGGGGTCGGAGAGTTGGACAGAGAAAGGATGAGACTGTGTAGAAAGACGTGTCGCACGAGCCCTTCTCAGTGGAGGAGGTATGCGACGTGAGAGTTCAGAAGAGCAATGTCCGTTGTAATAGCGATAGTATAGAGAGAGTGACGCAACAATTCGACGGGAAGAAAGAGATTGGAGAGAGTTAGTAAGAGCAGGAGAGTTGATAAGACGAAAAGCCCTAGACTCCACCTTTTCAAGATGAGCTGTATGTGTGGACCACCCCAGAAGCGAGGCGTACTCCATACAGGGGCGAACAACACCCCTATACAGAGCAAGCAACTGGGGTGGCGTAAAAAAAACTACGAAGGCGCCACAGAACACCCAACCTCTTAGAAGCTTGTTTAGAGAGAGAGATAATGTGATCTTTCCAAGAAAGATCACGAGAAAAAGAAACACCGAGAATATTGAGAACAGATGAAGGTTTGAGTTGAGTGTTTTCGAAGAAGATGTCATAGTTGTGTGGAAGATTGTGTCGAGTAGAAAGATGGAGGAATTGAGTTTTTGAGGCATTGAAAACGACCATGTTTTCTCTGCCCCAATTTGAAATCAGAGATAGATCAGAGGTCAGTTGCTCCAAGGCAAATCCTTCTTGCGTCTAATAACTGCTGTTGGGAGGGACGTCTTTCAAATGAAAGGAATAATGAAGGGTGGAGTCATCGGCATAGGAGTGTATAGGAGACGAAGTAATAGAGAGAAGATCATTGATGAAAATTAGAAAAAGAGTTGGAAAAAGGACAGATCCTTGAGGAACACCACTATTTATAGATTTATAGGAAGAACGGTGGCCGTCTACAACAGCTGCTATAGAACGACCAGAAAGGAAATTAGATAGGAGGTCACAGAGAGAAGGATAGATTCCGAAAGAGGGAAGTTTGGAAATCAAAGCTTTGTGCCAGACTCTATCGAAAGCTTTCGATATGTCTAGCGCCACAGCGAAAGATTCACCGAAACCCCGAAGAGCGGAGGACAAGAGTCAGAAGTAGGGAAAGAAGATCACCAGTAGAACGTCCTTTACGAAAGCCATACTGGCGATCAGAGATAAGATTGGAAGAATTGAGATGTTTCCAAATCTTCCTGTTAAGGATAGATTCGAAAACTTTAGACAGAACGGAGGTTAAAGAAATTGGACGATAGTTAGAGGGTTGAGAAGGGTCCCCCTTCTTCGGTACAGGTTGAATGAGCGCACGTTTCCAACAAGAAGGGATAGATCGAAGTAGAAAGGCAAAGACGAAATAGTTTACCAAGGCAGGGTGCAAGCTCAGAAGCACAAGTTTTGAGAACCGCAGGAGGAATACCATCAGGACCATACGCCTTCTTAGTGTTAAGCTCAGAGAGAGCAGAAATGACATCTTTAGAAGAAATTACAATGTTAGGCATAAATGAGTTGGAGGGGGTTGTAGGAGGAGGAATAGCTCCGGAATCGTCCAAGGTAGAGTTAGAGGCAAAAGTTTGAGCGAAGAGTTCAGCTTTAGTTGAAGGTAAAATGGCAGTTGTGCCATCAGAAGATACTAGAGGAGGGAAAGAGGAAGAAGAAAAGTTAGAGTTGACATTTTTTGCGAAATGCCAGAAAGGGCGAGATGAAGAAGAACCAGAAAGATTATTGCATTTGCGGCGGAGAAAAGAGTTTTTGGTATCTCGAAGAATAGATTTTGCACGATTCCGGGATGAAATATAAGTAGCATGAGTTTCAGGAGTTTGAAGACGACGGTAATCTCTGAAGGCAGTATCCCTGCGGCGGATAGCACGAGAACAAGCAGAGTTAAACCAAGGTTTGTTAGGTTTAGTATATAATATATATATATATATATATATATATATATATATATATATATATATATATATATATATATATATATATATATATATATATATATATAATATCTTGGGGGGTAATGGGGAAAAGTCCTTAAAAAGAGATTTTTGAAGCTTCTCAAGAGAATGAAAATCTAATCTTCAAAGTACTTCAGAAGTACACACACACACACACACACACACACACACACACACACACACACACACACACACATATATATATATATATATATATATATATATATATATATATATAATTTATATAATTCTTTATATATATAGGTATCTCATTTA
>SEYY01019809.1:52500-55000 GCA_009176605.1 Armadillidium nasatum
AAAACATCAATCAAGTTAATGATCAACACGAGCCGATACTCGATATTTAAAAGTGTTCAAGTCAAAGGATACGTAGAATAATAGAAGAAGGAAGTGTGCTCCAGTGACGAAAATATGGCAAAGAAAATATGACTGCTTGCAATAACTTTAAAACCCAAGTTTTTCAACTATCTTCATGAAGTATTCTTCCACACTGTAATAACTTGTTTTCGAAGGCACGCAACTTAAACCTCCTTCTGTTCTAAGGACTCTTTGTTTTTCCTTTCCTCGTAACTTTGTTTTGGAAGCTTCTAAGACTCTATGGTGTTCTGAGACACCTTCAGAACTTGTCATCAAAGCAGTAGTTAGATCTGTACAGGGATGTCTTTTTCTGTTGTATGGAGTTTGCATCGCATATCTGGGATGGTTCTTCTAGTTTTGCTCTCCTTCACAATTTGGAATCTGGGGCTTTTCGACTTATTAACTTCCTATTATCACTAATTCTTTCCAACCTTATTCTGGCTATCGAAATGATGATTCACTCTCCTTATATTATCTCTATTACAACACTGCAAAAATTGTCCTAACGATTTAAAAATTTCAAAACCAAAAAGACATGTTAAGCATAAGAAAGTCGCTTCACCGATTTACTTTCTAATAAGAAAACAACTGAAAAAATTTGCTGTGACATTTTTGCCACTTTCCCAACGATTCGTTAGGACAATTTTTGCAGTGAATGGAAATTGATCTTCTGAAGTCTCTCTTTCGTTGAGGAGAGCTCGTGTTAGTCATCTTTTGATCATTCATTTTGTATATTTTCCTAGACCAATTTCCATCAGAGTAAAAGTACCCGGAAACATAGTCAAGTTAAAAGCCGACATGTACCAACACATGGAATTTGAAAGTGTGCAAGTCAAAGGAAGTTGGAGAAACAGATAAAGGGAGCGTGTTCTAGATTTCATCAGTGGAGTACAATCGAGATTGAGCATAGAGGTTAAGTCTGGGGTCAGAGCTCTGTCAAGCTCTCTATGCTTATTCTTATATCAATTTCACTTGTAAAATCTGTAACAATCTTGCATCCTCTATTATCTCCACATCCTTCTACTTGAACACTTTTGAATACCGTGTATCGGCTCATGTTGACCATTAACTTGATCAATGATTTGTATTTTCCCAAGTCTGGTGAAAACTATGTTGCCTTCTTATGATGTCTCTAAAGCGATTTTAACTTTTTATTTTATTTTTTTATTTTAGAGAGATTTTCGATTATTTTATCGTTGACGTTGATGAATTTAAACATATTTTCTGTGGACGATATATAGAGAAAAAGTTGTGAGAACTGATCAGATTATTTATGTATACTGGAAACAAGTAGAGGTGCTAATTTGAAACCCTGTGGAACACCAGTTTTTATTTGTTGTGTTTCAGAAAGTAGACTTTACATGTTCTTTTCTCACTTTGAATTTGGCTTTAAATCATAATTCATTTGTATTATTTAATATTATTATTTATAACTATTATTATTATTATTATTATTATTATTATTATTATTATTATTATTATTATTATTATTATTATTATCATTATCATTATTATAATTATTATTATTATTATAATTATTATTATTTTTTTTTATTATTATTATTATTATTATTATTATTATTATTATTATTATTATTATTATTAATATTATTAATATTATTATTATTATTATTATTATTATTATTATTATTATTATTATTATTATTATTATTATTATTATTATTATTATTATTATTATTATTATTATTATTATTAAATACGAGTTCATTATCTAACCTGAGCTTGTTCATTCTGTGACATCAGAATTTTTTTTATTTTTTATTTTTATTTAAAAAAAAAAATAAAAAAAAAAATAAAAAAAAAAACTACTTTTTTTTTTTTTTTTTATTTGAATTTTTTTTATTAACATTGTTTAAAAAACTAAACAAAAAAATTATATATATATATATATATATATATATATAATATATATATTATATATATATATATATATATATATATATATATATATATATATATATATTATATATATATATATATATATATATATATATATAGTTTATTTATTTAATATAAAAAAGTAAACACACAAATATATATATATAATATATATATATATATATATATATATATATTATATATATATATATATATATATATATATATATATATATATATATATATATATATATATATATATATATATATATATATATATATATATTATATATATATATATATATATATATATATATATATATATATATATATATATATATATATATATATATATATATATATATATATATATATATATATATATATATATATATATATATATATATATATATATATATATATATATATATATATATATAATATATATATATATATATATATATATATATATAATATATATATATATATATATATATATATATATATATATATATATATATATATATATATATATATATAT
>SEYY01019809.1:57500-65000 GCA_009176605.1 Armadillidium nasatum
GGGCAGAAAGAGATTGGAAGAGAATTAGTGAGAGCAGGAGAATTGATAAGGCGAAAAGCTCTAGACTCCACCTTTTCCAAGGAGAGCTGTGTGTGTGGAACCACCCCAGATGTGTGACGCATACTCCATACAGGGGCGAACAACACCCCTATACAGAGCAAGCAAACTGGGGTGGTGTGAAGAAATACTGAAGGCGCCTCAGAACACCCAACCTCTTAGAAGCTTGTTTAGAAAGAGAGGTAATGTGATCTTTCCAAGAAAGATCACGAGAAAAAGAAACACCGAGAATATTAAGGAGAGATGAAGGTTTGAGTTGGTGTTTTCGAAGAAGATATCGTAGTTGTGTGGAAGATTGTGTCGAGTAGAGAGATGGAGGAATTGAGTTTTTGAGGCATTGAAAACGACCATGTTTTCTTTGCCCCAATTGGAAATGAGAGATAGATCAGAGGTTAGTTGCTCCAAGGCCACCCTTCCTTGCCTCTATTAACTGTTGCTGGGAGGGGCGTCTTTCAAAATGAAAAGAGTAATGAAGGGTGGAGTCATCAGCATAGGAGTGGATAGGAGATGAAGTAATAGAGAGAAGGTCATTAATGAAAAACAGAAAAAGTGTTGGGGATAGGACAGATCCTTGAGGAACACCACTATTAATAGATTTATAGGATGAACGGTGGCCGTCTACAACAGCTGCTATAGAACGACCGGAAAGGAAATTAGAGAGAAGATCACAGAGAGAAGGATAGATTCCGAAAGAGGGAAGTTTGGAAATCAAAGCTTTGTGCCAGACTCTATCGAAAGCTTTCGATATGTCCAGCGCTACAGCAAAAGATTCACCGAAATGCCGAAGAGCGGAGGACCAAGAGTCAGAGAGAAGGGAAAGAAGATCACCAGTAGAGCGTTTCTTTCGAAAGCCATACTGGCGATCTGAGATAAGATTAGAAGAATTGAGATGTTTCCAAATCTTCCTGTTAAGGATAGATTCGAAAACTTTAGAAAGAACGGAGGTTAAAGAAATAGGACGATAGTTAGAGGGTTGAGAGGGGTCCCCTTCTTCGGCACAGGCTGAATGAGCGCACGTTTCCAGCAAGAAGGGAAGGTTGAAGTAGAAAGACATAGACGAAATAGTTTACCAAGGCAGGGTGCAAGCTCGGAAGCACAAGTTTTGAGAACCACAGGAGGAATACCATCAGGACCGTACGCCTTCTTAGTGTTAAGCTCAGAGAGAGCAGAAATGACGTCTTTAGAAGAAATTACAATTTTAGGCATAAATGAGTTGAGGGGGTTGAAGGAGGAGGAATAGCTCCGGAATCGTCTAAGGTTGAATTAGAGGCAAAAGTTTGAGCGAAGAGTTCAGCTTTTAGAAGGCAAAACGGCAGTTGTACCGTCAGAAGATACTAGAGGAGGGAAAGAGGAAGAAGCAAAGTTAGAGTTGACATTTTTTGCAAAATGCCAGAAAGGGCGAGAGGAAGAGGAGCCAGAAAGATTATTGCATTTGCGACGGAGAAAAGAGTTTTTGTATCTCGAAGAATAGATTTTGCACGATTCCGGGATGAAATATAAGTTGCATGAGTTTCTGGAGTTTGAAGACGACGGTAAATCCTGAAGGCAGCATTCCCTGCGGCGGATAGCACGAGAACAAGCAGAGTTAAACCAAGGTTTGTTAGGTTTAGTAGAAGGGAAAGAATATGGAATGTACGCCTCCATGCCAGAGAGAATCACCTCAGTTATGCGCTCAGCGCACTCCGAGGGACCCCTCCCACGGAAACAGTAATCATTCCATGGAAAATCAGAAAAGTACGACCGCAAGTCAGACCAGTTAGTGGCACCGAAATGCCAGAAACGTCTCCTCGCCGATGGCGGGGGCCGTTCTTGCGGAAGACTTGAAGAGACAGGACAAGATACGGAGATAAGAAGGTGATCGGATGAACCCAGAGGAGGAAAGAGTTTAACAGTATAAGGAGAAGGATTAGAAGTTAGGAAAAGGTCTAGAATGTTGGGTTCATCACCAAGACGGTCAGGGATACGGGTAGGGAGTTGCACCAACTGCTCAAGGTTGTTTTGGATAGAAAATTGGAAGGCGAGTTCACCAGCTGGATCATGAGAACTAGATGAAAGCCATTGGCGGTGGTGAACATTGAAATCACCTAAATGATGATTTCAGAGAAAGGAGAAGAAGAAAAGAATGTGTTCTATTTTGGAGTTAAGATAGTCGAAGAATTTTGGATAGTCTGTAGAGTTAGGGGATAAGTAGACAGAACAAATGAATTTAGTTGTAGAATTGCAAGAAAGTTTGAGCCATAAAGTTGAGAAATTCGGAAGACTCCAAATTATAGACACGAGAACAAACGACATCATTGTGCACGTATGCACAACAACCGTCTTTGGTTAAAAATTGAGGATAGAGACAGTATGGGGAAATAAAAAGAGTTTGCTGTCAGAGCGCTCCAAACATCTGAGGTTTAGTCAAGAATAAGAGATGAGGTTTAGAAGAAGAGAGGTGATGTTCAACAAAGTGGAGATTAGAAAAAAAGACGCGAATGTTGCAGAAATTAATGAAAAATGAAGACGTGCACCAGGGCAAGCCGGCATAGAGGTCTTGGTGGCGCCAACCCCATCACCGGAGGCCACCAACTCCCAAGTGGTGATGGGGGAAGGGTGGATGAGGGCTATTTTTGGAATCCGCCCCTCTTGGATTCTCCAGAGTTTCGCCATTATTATTTTTGTTTTTTAAATATAAAGGTACACTACCCTCTGAGAAGGTGAACGCGAAAGGGAACGAACCAAAGGGACGGAGTGATATATACTACCAATGGGGGGTACTTCATCGCTTCGCGGCGCTTCTTCCTCCCCCTATATATATATATATATATATATATATATTATATATATATATATATATATATATATATATATATATATATATATATATATATATAATATATATATATATATATATATATGTTCTCATAAAAATAGCATTTTCTTTAAAATATTTTTATGGGTAACAAATGTAAAACATACATATTATTTTTTATCATCAATATTTGTTTAACAAATGTGTTTTTGTCTGTATTTAAAATATATATTTATTTTTATCTTTATTTTTGTTCATCGTGAATCCATAAATTGAATGACATTTTCTCTATTGAGTTTAATTTTCTTGTTAGCACGTTCTTGTCAGTTATTTCCTAGTCTTCACATTTTAGTGGGATATATATTATATATATATATATATATATATTATATATATATATATTATATATATATATATATATATATATATATATATATATATATATAATATAATATATATATAAAACGCCACCACTCACTGGCAGAGCCTTTTCAAGGAGGGGAAAATATATATATATATATATATATTATATATATATATATATATATATATATATATATATATATATATATATATATATATATATATATATATATATATATATATATATAACTAATTAGTTGAAAAGCTTGTCGAATAGTTCAGCTAATTTTTTTATTGTAAGATGGTCTCTTAATCGTGGAATGAAAATTGTCTTTGGTAATTTTAAATTTTGTTAATTCTAAAATCATATATATGTTGTTCCTATGTCGTGACTGAGTTTAACTGCAGCCGAGTAATCTGTTTGACTACTGTAAATGTAAATATATTATAAAAACGAGTAATCTGTTTGACTACTGTAAATGTAAATATATTATAGAAACGAGTAATCTGTTTGACTACTGTAAATGTAAATATATTATAAAAACGAGTAATCTGCTTGACTAATGTAAATGTAAATATATTATAAAAACGAGTAATCTGCTTGACTACTGTAAATGTAAATATATTATAAAAACGAGTAATCTGTTTGACTACTGTAAATGTAAAAATATTATAAAAATGAGTACTCTGTTTGACTACTGTAAATGTAAAAATATTATAAAAACGAGTAATCTGTTTGACTACTGCAAATGCAAGACGCGATTCCTTGGCTCAGAGGCAGGTGAGCCAATGTCATCTTAAAGTACAAAATTATTCTTATATATTTCACATAATTTTGAGAACATCTCAATATGAACAAGCCTTTTTGATATTTTGATATTTATTGGGAATTTTAAATGAGGGAAATTACGATGGCTTATTAGCAGCATTACTCGGGCTCGAGAGAATGGCTGTCAAAGGGTTCTGAAGTTCAACGCACGGAACTTGTTGAAGATATAGCTGGCGACGAGCTTGAAGGAGGTAATAAATGACGTTTTCTTCTTCAATAAGGAACTGTTGATTGATCTTCTGAATAATTATTTCATGAATAACTGAATCTGAGCTCTTGCTTTCTATAGGTAGCAAATATTGTCAGGCAGGAGAGATACCACCCTGTCAGATGCCTAGTTTAAGCAAAGTATAGATATATTAAATAATGAAATCTAAAAGAAGTTTTGCCTGTCGGAATTTATGACGTAGGTTACTACTCCTGAAATTCAAATAAGCGAAGAAACCAATCAAAGAAACACGACTATAATGATGGTTGTGACGTCATCAAAACTAAGCGTCATCTTCACCTAAAAAAAGTTGCTAGATTTAAATCACAGACTGAAGTTGTTTGAAATCATTCCTATGTTAGAATATCTCTCAAAGTATCGTTAGGTAGAATTATTTAACTTTAAATTACACTATTTAATATATTTATACTTTGGTTTAAGAGGTGTATTCATAAAAGATAACTGGCGTCACGTCTAGGGAGTGAAAAAGGAGCAGGAAGACAGGCAGAATGAATGCATTAATTTATAAAGTTATTTTATTTATCTAGTTTCTTTTTTTAATATTTTTTTTATTCTTTTAATACTTTATTGTACTTTAAATAAACTATTTTATTTAAAACTAATGTTAAATTTATTTAAGTATTTATTATATTATACTCGTCTTCGTGATCATTATTTGATTTTGATATTCTTAGCTTCTTTATAAACTTACGTCTAAGCTACAGAATATAAAATTTCAGCTCCTCTCAAAGGTTTTGGAGCAAATAGAAAAAGAAAAACCAACAGAAGCTAAATTCATACTGTTCTACTGACATACCTAAAAAAAACCTCTAATAACTTCTGTAGATCAGCTACTCACCTTTTTTGCTCTATTAGGTCTATAACTTAAAGAGCAAATAAGATGAGCAGTGGCTGATATACAGAAGTTATTAGAGTTTTTTTTAGGCATGAAGACAGATATCTTTGTCAGTAAACAGTCACAGAGGTAAGTTAGGTCTATAACTTATTTACCCAGTTGCTTTTTTTTCCTATTAACTTCTAATTTACTCTAGCAATCTTACACTAAATCCTTCTCTTATATGTACTGTCTCTCTATCCGATTTTACATTTCAGTAAATAGGACCTTGAGATCTAAATGAAAATTAAGAATAGGAGACCCTCCTTTACTGTGTTTTGAGAGAAAGCGCCTCTTAGTTGGCACCAGTCTATGTTCAACTTTATTCTTTGTCCTTTAACACAAATACTTTTGCTTAGATTCAAGTTTTGAAGGTAATGTTGAAATCTTTTTTAAAACCAGGCTCGGTAAATTTTGATCTTATAGTTTATGATTGACAAAAAAAAAATAAATAAATAAATAAATAAAGAGAGAGAGAGAGAGAGAGAGAGAGAGAGAGAGAGAGAGAGAGAGAGAGAGAGAGAGAGAGAGAGAGAGAGAGAGAGAGAGAGAGAGAGAAATAGTCTTGTTTTTAATATCTATATAAAAGTGGTCATCAAATTTTAAATTAATTCCTTTTGCAATACTGAAGGTATTGAATTACTTGTATCATTCTCCGGAGTAGTTCCAAAAATTTCAATCACACATTAGAAATTCTTGGAGACAATTTAAAAAAAATAAAGAAAACTGTTACACTGCAAAAATTGTCCTAACGAATCGTTGGGATAAGGGGCAAAAATTTTCAGTAGAGAAAAGGCATGTTATGCATAAGAAAGTCGCTTCACCGATTATTTTCAAATAAGAAAATAAGTGAAAAAAGATTTGTTGTGACATTTTTGCCACTTGTCCCAACGATTCGTTAGGACAATTTTTGCAGTGTAAAATTCATCCAGACTATTTGTCTATTAAAGGAGATTTGGAACAGAGTAAATATAATCTCGTCTATTGTAAAGGTTTGGTAAACTAATTCTCATTTGGCGCACACGTTTAAAAAAGGAAAAGATCTGAAGTAACATTATCAGGTCCTTACGACTTGCACGTTTCAATCTATATTTTGTAAAATGTAAGGTTACTAGCTTTGTTTCTATTTTGGTTACTTGCTATGTTTCCATAGTTTGGTTACTAGCTCTGTTTCTATTTTGGTTACTAGCTCTGTTTCTATTTTGGTTACTAGCTCTGTTTCTATTTTTTTTTTTTTTTTTTTTTTTTTTTTTTTTTTTTTTTTTTTTTTTTTTTTTTTTTTTTTTTTTTTTTTTTTTTTTTTTTTTTTTTTTTTTTTTTTTTTTTTTTTTTTTTTTTTTTTTTTTTTTATTTATTTAAGTTATATTAATATATATATATATATATATATATTATATATATATATATATTATATATATATATATATATATATATATATATATATATATATAATATATATATCTGACTGCTGTCAAACTCGGACGTGTTTGAAACAGCTGGGAAAGAAGAATAGAGAAGAGCCAGAGAGAGGATTGGAAGGGTGGTCTGGGTCTTCTGACGAAGTGTTGAAGATCTTTTCGTCTGAAGAAAGAAAAGAATAGATTGAATGCAAGAATCCAGATTGTTATTTACAAGTAATTGAAAAATTTTATTAGTCGAAGAAAATATTTAAAAATTTTATTGAATTTAACAATTGGAATTAATATAAGTTGATTCAAAATTAATATTTAAACTATCAAGAGGAGCAACAAAATTTTCGAAAGAGGTCTTTTAGTAATTTTAATTCAAAATCATCTGTGAAGCAACAAAATTTTCGAAAGAGGTCTTTTAAGTAATTTTAAATCAAAATCATCCGTGAAGCAATAAAATTATTAATTGAAACTTCTAGATAACTTCTGGTCAAAAAGGATTGGGATTTCGACGCAGTCAGGACATATGAGGAATAATTCTTCGCCTGGTTCTAGGGGCTGGGAACCTTTTAAACCGGTTTTTTTTTCTTCCCAAATACGGCTGCAGGAATATGAAGTTTCTGCAGCCGACACCACCCTGCATCTTGCGGGATACGGTGTAGAGTATAAAAAAAAAAATATATATATATATATATGGCTTAGGTTAAGAAGCTTTCTGACCTTATATATCGATATTTTGAAATTTCGGTTTTAATCGAAATCCTTTATATCAATATTTTAAAATTCGAAAAGTCATAATCTTAGATGAATTTTCGATTACATTGAGATAGGTCATTTATTTTACGATGAATATTCAAAACATAAGTTTAATTTGTTCTAGAGATTGGTGTCTTCTTTCGTTTTTGAAACATTTTAAATTAGTTCTTAGTAAAAAACAATGTGATA
>SEYY01019809.1:82500-95000 GCA_009176605.1 Armadillidium nasatum
ATAACTGCTAATGATGTTATAATTTCGAGGAATTTGAACCCGGGCCCAAAAGATGGAAGTCCGTTGTGTTGACCACTACTCCACCGATGGTTCAAAAGGAAATAATCCAGAACTTCTACTGACATTTCTCGCCTAGTGAAAAGTCCCTTCAATATTTCCCCGACCACAACTTGGGCGTAGCGTCAACATGGACCAGGTTCTATCCTGAGTATAAACCGCAGTGCAAATGTTATAATTGTAAATAATGATTCCACGGTTTATCATAGTGGTTATCAAAATTATAACATTTGCACTGCGGTTTATACTCAGGATAGAACCTGGTCCATGTTGACGCTACGCCCAAGTTGTGATCGGGGAAATATTGAAGGGACTTTTCACTAGGCGAGAAATGTCAGTAGAAGTTCTGGATTATTTCCTTTTGTACCATCGGTGGAGTAGTGGTCAACACAACGGACTTCCATCTTTTGGGGCCCGGGTTCGATTCCTCGAAATTATAACATCATTAGCAGTTATAAAATTATATATATATATATATATATATATATATATATATATATATATATATATATATATATATATATATATATATATATATATATATATATATATATATATATATATATATATATATATATATATATAGGTTATTTCATATGCCAGCTTTAGATATAATCTTGCGAAAAGGGTTTCATATAAATCATTTTCAGTGATATAATGAAGTCCAGAAACTTCTTTATATATATATATATATATATATATATATATATATATATATATATATATATATATATATATATATATATATATATATATATATATATATATATATATTCATTAGATACCAATGGGAATGAGAAACATAATCTAGATTCTAGAGCATTCTGAGAGAAAAGAGTTTAAAGACCAGATGGGGGCAAGATATATATATATATATATATATATATATATATATATATATAATATATATATATATATATATATATATATATATATATATATATATATATATATATATATATATATATATATATTTATAGAGAGGGACAAAAGAATGAATAGGAAACAAAGAATCAACATATGAAATATAAATAAAAGTTTATAATAAATGAGAGACGGTGTCGGGGGGTGGGGGTGGGTGGGGAAAGAATAGAATAAAATTACAAAGAAAGATGAAATAAAGAGAAAAAGTTGAAGATTACTTTTTTCTTTCTTTTATTTATTTATTTACTTTTTTTTTTATTTGTTTTACATCATAAAGGAAAATTTCACTTGAAAATATTTTTATTTTTTTATTTATTTATTTTTTTTTTGGTGAGGACTTAATTTCTTTTTTAAAAGATGTATTTGGAGTGAATTTAAATGGAATAGAGAAAAAAAAATTCATCCATAAAAATTTGGTTCTGTGTTAATATTTTTATTTTTTTATTTTTTGTCTTTAATACTCCGCTTCGTAGGTTTAACTCGCTTTGTTTATTTTTAATTTTCTTTTTGAATAAAATTTTTTTTATCCTTCTTCTTATGTATTCATTGATCTCTCTCTCTCTCTCCTCTCTCTCTCTCTTTCTCTCTCTCTCTCTCTCTCTCTCTCTCTCTCTCTCTCTCTCTCTCTCTCTCTCTCTCTCTATATATATATATATATATATATATATATATATATATATATATATATATATATATATATATATATATATATATATATATATATATATATATATCTATCTATCTATCTATCTATCTATCTATCTATCTATCTATCTATCTATCTATCTATCTATCTATCTATCTATCTATCTATCTATCTATCTATCTATCTATCTATCTATCTATCTATCTATCTATCTATCTATCTATCTATCTATCTATCTATCTATCTATCTATATATCATATATATCTATATATATATATATATATATATATATATATATATATATATATATATATATATCTATATATATATATATATATATATATATATCCTATATCCTTGGTAAGGGAAAATCAAAAAAAAGATTCTGAATTTAGAAAGAAGAAAAAAAAAAAAAAAAAGAAAAGAGATGAAGAGTGTTTTAGAGGCTTTACCGGATGAGTATATTTACGAAAGAGCAAAATGGTCAACTCTGTGGTAAGAGAGTTTGACAAAGAAGAAATGAAAGTGCATAGAAAGGAGAGTGATGTGAGCTCTCCTCGATGTAGAATGTATGGGAATAGAGAGTTCAGATGTATAATGGCTACATAATAATAATAAGAATAATAATAATAATAATAATAATAATAATAATAATAATAATAATAATAATAATAATAATAATAATAATAATAATAATAATAATAATAATAATAATAATAATAATAATAATAATAATAATAATAATAATAATAATAATAATAATAATAATAATAATAATAATAATAATAAGTATCTTTTTTGTTCTTAACTCGAAAATTACGATTGTTTTTCTGCCTAATTTTCCAATTTCCAATTGAAATCATTGCCGTCTTTTGTTTTGCAATTGAAATGAACAAATGCAATTAGACTCTTATTCAAAAACTTTTTATTTGAATGGTCTTTTAGAAACAAACATTTTTCAACTAACTAATAAAAAAAGATTGAAAGTTTACATTAGGATTGTATTGTTTTTTTTTTTTTATTATTTTTTTTTTATTTATTTTTTTTCCCTAACATACTGTGCCTTTTAACGTCTCTTTCCACAAACTCCCCCTCTCCTCCACACACACACACACACACACACACACACACATATATATATATATATATATATATATATATATATATATATATATATATATATATATATATATATATATATATATATATATATATATATATATATATATATATATATATATATATATATATATATACGCAAACAGACACTTAAACCTAACTGGAAAAATTCTGAAAGATCGGAATCATAACAATACCCTTATCCACCCCACACCCCTTCATTATTTAGGAGCTAGTGGCCTTCTGTGATAGGGTTGGTGGCACTAAAACTTCACCTTCGTCCTGCTTTTGTGCACATATAATTTTTGTATCATTTTTCTGCAACATTTGCGATTTTCATTCTTATTCCCACTTTGATGAACACCACCTCTCTTCTTTTAAAACTAATCTCTTATTCTCGACCGAAACTCAAGTGTTTAATCGTTCCGACAGGAAATCATTCTAAGTTCCTCTTACTGTCTCTATCTTTAATTTTTAACCAAAGACTGTTGTTGTGCACATGTCTCCAGAGTTATTTCTGTTCTTGTATTTCCGATTTGAAGTTCTTTTGAATTTTTCACCTTATAGCTTAGGCTCTCCTGCTATCTTTTTTTTTTTTTTTTCTTCTTCACGGGCAGAGCCCTTTTCAAGGAGGGGGGCACACACAAAGGGAGAAAACTCGTTTAAACATATACCTAACGCACAACCGTCAGGTGGGCGTAGACAGAAGCCTTGATGAGTGGAAGATTAAATTCTACGACTAAAACCACTTATTCTGCTTATTAATCAACTAACTCTACTGACAATTCCAAATACTTCGACTATCTATAAACTCCAAAATAGAGTACATTCTCTCTTCTTCTAGTTTCTTTGCAATCATTATTTTAGGTGATTTCAATATTAACCACTGGCATTAGCTTTTCAATTATCAATATACTATCATTGAACTTCCCTTCCATTTCTCTATCCAAAATAATCTGCAGTTTCCTGTTCGTTTTCTCTATCGCTTTGGAGATAAATCCAACATTCTTGACCTTTCTTTAACTTCTAATTTTTCTTGTATTTTTGAACTCTTTCCACCTTTGGAAATTTTTATATTTTTCTTTGTACTTTCTCCTATCTTTTTTAGTCTCCTGCTCGAAAACACTCCGTCTACTGCAAGGAAAAAATTTGGGCATTTATGTGTCACAAACTTGTCTGTTTTGCGGTCATACTTCTTTGAATTCCCTCGGAATGATAAATGCTTCAGAGGGAGGAGTCCCTCCGAGTACTCAGAGAATAAAATCGAGGTTATTTTCTTTGACCTAGAGCTTACATTCCATATTCTTTCCATTTGATTAAACCCCCCAAAAAAACTTCTTTTAACCCTTTTCTGATGCTATTGACCGTAGGAATGATTCCTTCTGGATTTACCATCATCTTCAAACTCTATAAATTCATGCAATTTATATTTTAGTCTATTTTCCGTAGAATTAGATATTCTTTCTTTTTCGTAGAAAAAAAATATATATAATATATAAATGTTATAATATATATATATATAGGGATATATATATATATATATATATATATATATATATATATATATATATATATATATATATATATATATATATATATATATATATATATATATATATATATATTATATAATAATATATATATATATATATATATATATATATATATATATATATATATATATATATATATATATATATATATATATAATCTTTTCAATTTTACCATTATCACGTTTGTAAGCGATTTTAAACCACTTTTTGCTTTAATTAATATCAAATTTACATGTAAATTTTGAAGCTTAATTTTATTTCTATCTTTATTTTCTATTTAGAGATCTTTTAAGAGTATAATATATATATATATATATATATATATATATATATATATATATATATATATATATATATATATATATATATATATATATATATATATATATATATATATAAATATATATATTAAGATTTTACCATTTAATAGATTTAGAATGCGAATCCGACACGCTCACCCGCTCAAACACACACACACACACACACACACACACACACACATAAAAAATAAAAATGAAAAACGATTTCTATTCACTTCGATTTGAATTTAAATCATCGTTTTATTGGAATACAAACGAATATTCAAACTCATTTTTGTGGTGGATTTATGAAAAGTGACGAAGTCTTTTTGCACAGAATAAAAGATATGAGGGTGACAAAATCAAAGGAATGAACCCTCAAATGAATGGAGATGAAATGATACTAAGGAAAGGTGGAAATATGTGAATGGATTTACTACTTAGTGATAATTCAGTTTTTGTTTTACAATATTTTGTTGCAATAGGATTGGGTAGGATGTGTCTCCAAAGGCCTGGAACTAATTCCGGGTATCGAATCTTTAGTGGATTGCTCTAACTTCTCTGTTTGTTCCTGAGAAGTAGAAACTTACGAAATTGAAACTCTCCTGAGCCTGGAACATGGGTTCCTTTGAGTTTCGTAGTGTCCGAAATTTTGGAACCGGGAGAAGGTTCATTGGACCTTCTCTGAAACACCCAACTTCTGAAACCTCCAATCAACACATGAATGTAACGCAGAATTGCCAAAATTTGAAATTATAATCTAATCAAAACCAAAGTAATATTTAATATTAAAAAATTGGTCAATAACTTCGTTCAGCAAGGTACTGACAAAGTTTACACACACACACACACACACACACACACACACACACACACACACACACACACACACACACACACACACATATATACACATATATATATATATATATATATATATATATATATATATATATATATATATATATATATATATATATATATATATATATATATATATATATAATTCATTAGAATATAGTCAAATGAAACATAACTAAAATAACTTACAGCATTATGGCTATATTAAATATATTGACAATATACGAGAATTGGGTTCTATACGTGAGAACGACACAAAGAAAGTGCACAAAAAGACAGAGAGAGATTTATATTTGAAATAACTCATAGGAACACAAAAAGAATCAATTTAAATGAATAACAGACATTATTATTATTATTATTATTATTATTATTATTATTATTATTATTATTATTATTATTATTATTATTATTATTATTAGTTATTATTATTATTATTATTATTTTTATTATTATTATTTTTATTATTTTTATTATTATTATATTATTATTATTATTATTATTATTATATTATTATTATTATTATTATTATTATTATTATTATTATTATTATTATTATTATTATTTATTATTATTATTATTATTATTATTATTATTATTATTATTATTATTATTATTATTATTATTATTATTATTATTATTATTATTATTATTATTATTATTATTATTATTATTATTATTATTATTATTTTTATTATTATTATTATTATTATTATTATTATCATTATTATACTTTGTCGTTTTTAGTTAATATGCTTTTATAAATCATAATTCAGTATTCGTAGTATAGTATTTGGGTGTTGTATACGACACTGAATAAGATTGTTAAAACTCAGCAAGTAAATTTACCTTACAAGTATTCCATAGTTGTCGAGGTAGTGTCAAAGGTCCAACAACTATATATATATATATATATATATATATATATATATATATATATATATATATATATATATATATATATATATATATATATATATATATATATATATATATATATATATATATATATATATATATATATATATATATAAATATATATATATATTATATATATATATATATATATATATATATATATATATATATATATATATATATATATATATATATATATATATATATAATATATATATATATATATATATATATATATATATATATATATATTATATATATATAATCGGATGTCATTTTTTCTAATTTGCTGATTTTGCGAATGCGGATGCGGATGTCGAATTTTGGAGAAGTGCGGATGCGGTTGGATGTTGAATTTTCGAAAGTGCGGATGCGGATGCGGATGTTGAATTTTCGAAAATGCGGATGCGATATTTATGTTGATTATGCGGATAATATTATATATATATAATATATATATATATAGTATATATATATATATATATATATATATATATATATATATATATATATATATATATATATATTCATTATCACCTTTCCCACTTTCGTGGGTGGTGCCGCTACAATTCCCTGACAACCAACCCCTTCCAACCCCTTTCACCACCGCCCTTAAATCTCTCTCTGTCTCTACAAAACTTCTACCCTCTTCTAAACTCAAATTTCTTCCATCAAAATCTCTCACTCCATCCATCTATCTCCACTTCGGCCTTCCCCCTATCCCTACCTCTATCCACATGGAATCTAAGTACTTGCCTACCATTCTGTCCTCATTCATTCTTCACATATGTCAAACATTTTAGCACATCCTCTCCTCTCTATCAATTACACCCTTCTTCCATTTACACATCTCCTTTATTCTTTCATTTCTAATCCTATCAATCCTTCTCAATTTATATATCGCTCTCAAATCTTTCATCTCAAAGACATTGAAACTTTTTCTCGACTGAGCACTTATCATCTATGTTTCACACCCATTCAATACAGAAGGTGAACACATACATTCAAAATTCTTTCTTTATTTTTTTCGAAATTTTTCCATTTTTAGGGCAATCTTCCTTCTTGTTCTTTTATTTCTTTTTCCGTCCACCCTTCTTCCACCAACATTACTAGATATTTGAATTCATTCACCTCCTCAAGTTTCCATTCTCACACTTCTACAAACCAATTCCTCCCTCCACATTTCCTCATCCCCACCTCCAATCCTCATAACTTTATTCTTCGCTGGATTGAATTTCAATCTCGTGTTTGCAAATTTCCCTTCAAACTCTCTCACAAGTATTCTCATCTTTTCTCCAGATTCTGCAAAAAATAAAACATTCACACATTCACCCTCCATATTTCTCAACGTAATACTCTTCCCTTCTCTCTCCATTTTTCTAAGTAAACCATTCATCAATAGATTAAATAACATGGAGATATTACAACCCCTGTCTCAATACCACTCCTATGCTAAACCAATCCGATAGTTCTCTCTTCACCCTCACTCTTGATCTACAATTCGCATATAGTATATATAATATATATATATATATATATATATATATATATATATATATATATATATATATATATATATATATATATTAGTAATGAATCGGATGTCATATTTTGCGGATGCGGATTGCGGAATTGCTTTGAAAGTGCGGATGCGGATTTTTTTTAAAGTGCGGATTAAATAATAATTATATATATATTATATATATATATTATATATATAATATATATATATATATATATATATATTATATATATATATATATATATATATATATATATATATAATAAATATGTATATATATATGGTGATTTAAATACAAAATTTTTAGAGTCTGTAGTTTGAGTTGGACGTTTGAAAGTTTTAAAATGGGAGTCGGAAATCGTAGTTTGTAGTTAAATGTATTTCTTTTCAACTTATCAGTTTTCCTAAATTTTAAATAACATTATTATATGAAAGCTTGTCAATATATATATATATATATATATATAATATATATATATATATATATATATATATATATATATATATATTATATATATATATATATATATATATATATATATATATATTTTTTATATAGATCAAACATGCTAGTAAAGAATACTATTGACTCGTACTCTAGGAATTTATAATAAAAAAAAATTTAAAACCGCTAAAATTATAAGATTTAAAAAAGGGAGGAATGTGTGTGTGTGTGTAGGTGTGTATGTGTGTCTGAGCGTGTGTGTGTTTGTGTGAATAATTTTCAAGTTAGTATATTTTGGATTTTATAATATTATATTATAAAGATACAATGAACACTTTCTTTCTTAAGCTTAAAAATAGACTTTTAGAAATATATCAGAGAGAAAATAATTTCACGCCAAAGTGTAGAAAATAGATGAGCAAATAAATCAAATTTTACCAAACAGAAATGTTTTTTTTATTGTTTTTTTTTTATGCATAAATTTTGAGTTTCTTTGGAATAGTTTCCTTTCTCTCCCCCCTTCCCCCCTTCCCCCTCGAAAAAATGATTTACGTGAGGTTTAACTTTACAGCCTTTACCTCGGTTTGGTGTTTTTGTTTCTTTTATTTGGAGTTTCTTTTTTCTTTGTTGAAAAAAAAAACCATTTTGTTCTTGTTTTTTTCTTGTTCGTTTTGCTTGTTCATGTTGCATTCTTTGTTCTTTTTTTAATAATTATTGCACTTGTCATGTTCTGATTGTTTTCTTTGTTCTTTTTTTCCTTTTCATTATTCTTTTTTAATAATTTTTTTTTCTCTTTATCTTGTTCTTATTCTTATTATCCTTGTTCTTGGTTTTGATATTTTTCGTTTTCTTTTTCTTTGTTCTTTTCTAAATTCTTGTTCTTTTTCTTATCCTCGTCTTGGCTTCATTTTTCTTCTTGATTCTTTTTTTTGTTCTTATTCTTGTTGCTCTCTCTTTGAATTTTTAGAGACAGAGATATAGAGAGAGGGAGAGAGGGAAAGAGAGATAGAGAAGGAGAGGGAGAGAGAGAAAGAGAGATAGAGATAGAGATAGAGAGAGAGGGAGAGAGGGAAAGAGAGATAGAGAAGGAGAGGGAGAGAGAGAAAGAGAGATAGAGATAGAGAGAGAGGGGGAGAGAGAAATAAATAGATATACATATTTTTGTATTATTTTTTCTTTTCTGTTTAATTAATTTTTTATATTTCATTTTGTTTTTGTTTTTACCATAAAAACAATTTCTTTTTCTTTAATTTTCAATTAATTATTTCCTTTTTTTTATTTTTCGTTTTTATCTTATTTTATTATTTATTTTCCTCCATTTCCTTTTTTCTCAATTTTTTTTTATATTATCGTTTATCTTCCCCCTTTTTCATTTATTTCTTTTAAAATTTTGAGTTTTAAATTTTAATTTAAATGTCAGATATTTAAAATTATATTTTACTTTTTATATTATTTGAAAGGCTTTAATTAATGCACATCATTTGAAAATTTGTTATTACAATAATTTTAATAGTAATAATAATGATAATAATAATAATAATAATAATAATAATAATAATAATAATAATAATAATAATAATAATAACAATAATAATAATAATAATAATAATAATAATAATAATAATAATAATAATAAAATAATAATAAAAATAATGATAATAATTGCAAGAATAATAATAATATTAATCAAAATAATAATAATTTCATTTCATTTTTATATTTTATTCAGAGTACAATTACAATTTTACAATATTTCAGTAGGTCTTATTCTACTAAATATAATATTAATAATTTGTTAGATGTACATTGCTCTGAAAAGGGGCTGCTAAGGGGAAGCACATTGGTTTCCATTGAACCCCAAAGTTTAGTGATAAATAGTTCATCAATATATTTTAATAACCATTAAGATATAAATGTGATGCATATTAATATAATGAGAAATAATAAATAATAGTATAATATAAAGTAATAAAGATAGCAATAATAATAGTAATTATTAAACAAAACTAATACTAACAAGAAAGTCAAGTCTGATAGAATTTTTAGAAATATTTTTGAAAAAACATTATAATTTATAATAATATAATAAAAAAAATAATAAATTTAATAATAATTAATAATTAATTAAATAATAATTAATAATATTATAATAATAATAATAATAATAATAATAATAATAATCAATTCAATTCAAAACATTTTTCAGAATTGGTACATTTACAGGTTTAAATTTAAAGTAGGTCCTACTCACTAAATTAATAATAACATACATAATTAGTGTTCCTTTTCTGAAAGGCTGCTAGGGGAAAACGGGTGGTTTCCTTTGAGCCCCAATATTTAATACATCAATATATATACATAATTATACTTTATTTAATACAGGTTAAGATAGGTTACTGCTAGAGTAACAAAAAGAAATTTTGATCATGCAAGTAATGATAGCAATGACGTTACTTATGATGTTTACTATGATAATACTGGTAATAATAATAGTAATGATGATATATACTAAAGATAATAATAATAATAAGAAAATAGTGTCATAATAATAATAATAATAATAATAATATATAATAATAATAATAATAATAATAGATAATGATACCATTAACGATAGTAATAATAAATATATAACTACTAATATTTAGATGAATTGGTACATTTTTAGCATTTAACAATAAATATAATAATAAATAAAAAATAATAAAATAAAAAAAAAAAATAAAATTGAAAATAATAATTTTAACATAATGATAAAAATATTAGTAAATAAAATATATAATATATAATAATAATAGTAATAACTAATAATAATAATAATAATAAGGACAATTCTAATAATGCTAATGATAATACCAATAATACTAGTGATAAAAATAATAATAATAATAGTAATAATAATAATAATAATAATAATAATAATAATAATAAATATAATAATAGTAATAATATAATAAGTAATAATAATAGTAATAATAATAATACTAGTGGATCAATACGAATTTATGTACATTTTTTTTATTTTGCGCGCATATGATTTAATTGATCTTTCATTTTTTATGTCATCTGGGAGGTTGTTAAACAGATTGGTGGAAGTATAGCTTACTGCTTGTCGTGCTTTAGTGAGCCTGTACAAAGGTGGTTTTAGGTGATTGTTGTTCCTTAAGGTTATTCCTCTTTCAATTTGATTGTTTTGGTGGTTTGTTTTTAGGAATTCGCATGTGTTATTATTTATTTTTGTGGATTTCCTTTAGGAGGGAGGTTTAGTAGATGTCAAATTGCAATATGTTAGTTTTTTAAAGAAAGGTGGTGTATGATATAGAAGTCTCTACTGCCGCTGAGAAGTCTTATGATTCGTTTTGCATTGTTATTATTTGTTGTGTATTTGTTTTGGATGTTGTTCCATATACATAGAGACAGTAGAGTATGTGGGGTTGAACGTGTGCAATATATATTTTTCGTAGAACATACAGTGGAATGGATTTTATTAATTTAACAAGGATGTACATATATTTTGCAAGTTTATTTACTAATGTTTTCTTTGAATGTTAGTTTGTCGTCTATAGTGATTCCCAGGATTTTCGCGGTATTTGTTCGGGTTAGTTTTTGACATCTTTTATTAATTATAATAATAATAATAATAATCAAAATTTTGTAATAATTTTTCATTCAGAGGAATGTATACAATTTCTTGTTAAAAATATTACAGTAGGTCCTATACTTCTAAATATAATATTACTAATAATAATTAATAATATTATTAATATTATTATCTGTCCAAAGTTTAGTCGATAAATATCTCTTTAATTTATATTAAGAACAAATAAAATACAAATACGATGCAAGTAATAAAGAATAATAATGATACTAATTATAATACAAAAAATAGTAAAGACAGCAATAATAATAATAATAATAATAATAATAATAATAATAATAATAATAATAATAATAATAATAATAATAACAATAATAACTATAACAAAAAAATATCAAACGACGATAAGAAATTTCAGAAATATTGGTAATCTTTAATCTTTAATCTTTACTATTTATTCATTTTTCAGTTGCAGAATTCATGCAAACAAATCATCGTATACGTGTATTGATACAAATTAAAGAGTATATTCGTTCTCTGAGCGCAAAATTAATACT
>SEYY01019810.1:0-7500 GCA_009176605.1 Armadillidium nasatum
CTATCCTCTGTACTCCGAAGCCTTATAGTTCCTTCTTTTCGAGTATCAACTTTTTAGAGGGTATTTCTCGCTTACCATCGACGTTACACTGAAGTGTCTTACTTTTTCAACTCTTTACCCTTTCTTCACATTACTACCAATGATACACAAGAATTACTGAAACTTTAAATTCTCAAAACATTTAAAATGGGGAAAATATGACTCGAAGATGCATGGAGAGGCAGTTTCTAAACAATGTCACACATCTACTCCTCAGCCAATCATTACTTTGGATTTCACTCTCTTCCATTATGGAGATGGATCTTACCTTGGTAAAAGGTTTTCATTGTTTAAATAATTTCTGCAACAATAGCGGCAATTATTCTAATTTCCACTTGAATGAACATAACCTCTCTTCTTCTAGAACACACCTCATGTTCAAAACTCAGAGGTTTGAACATTCTAACAAAAAACAATTGTCAGTCTCCGTACACTCTCCTATATCCTCTTTGTTCGGTTAAATACGAAGGTTGTGCATATATAAGTGCGCAACGAAATTGCTGGTTATCATGTCCTTAATGTAGAGTCTTTCTATTTTATCCTTTGTGGCATAAATTTTTGGCCAATCTACAATTAAATTACTTTTTTCAGTTTACATCTCCTAATTCTACTTTTGTCCTAAATCATTCGACTTTCTAAAGTCCAAAACAGAACACACTAACTTTTCTTCTTTCTTTTAAATCATAATTTTTTTATGATTTCAATTTTCACCATTTCCGACAGCACTCTTTCTTCTCAGAATACATCCCGTGGACTAGCCCCAACCCCTCCCTTTCTCTAAAGAACATTATAGATATTTTCTGAACTTATAAATTCTTTTCTTTATTCTGTTTATTTATCTTCACTTTTGATATCCTTCGCCCATCTTTTTGTTTCTATATCCTCTTCTATGTTATCAAGTCGGCACTAAGAAAGATTCCCTCAGGATGTGAAGAAAATTTTTTGGCATTTTCAATGCCCAAAGATGATCAAACGTACCTTGATAAATCTTTGATTTTCCTTTGTAGTGATTTCTGCCTGGGTTTGAGGGATCCCTTGATGTGCATAGAAAGAATTAGTGAGGAGATTCATTCTGGCATGGAGGCCTAAATTTCAAATTCTTTTTCTTTAGCTAAACCTATCAAACTTTTGCTCTTCTCTTCTCATATATATATATATATATATATATATATATATATATATATATATATATATATATATATATATATATATATATATATATATATATATATTATATATATATATATATATATATATATATATATATGTCACCCATAATCATTACTAACTATTTCTAAATTAAGTTTAGATTAAAACAATAATGTTTTAAATTTCAAAAATAGTTTATTTAATTCAAAATTGCTTCAAAATTAATAATTAATTCTTAAGACTTTAATGTAGAATAAAATTTTTAGATAAAAATTTGATTTTAACATACTGATAGAAAGGAAAATTTTGGTTTAAAAAAAAAAAAAAAAAAAATAATAAATATATAATATATATATATATATATATATATATATATATATATATATATATATATATATATATATATATATATATATATATATATATATATATATATATATATATATATATATATATATATATATATATATATATATATATATATATATATATATATATATATATATATATATATATATATATATATATATATATATATATATATATATATATATATATATATATATATATATATATATATATATATATATATATATATATATATATATATATATATATATATATATATATATATATATATATATATATATATATATATATATATATATATATATATATATATATATATATATGGGTGTTGCCACTTTCCAAGTTAAGGGGGGCAGCTTATAATTTTATAGAACTTACACTGAAAGAAGCAGACTTATTAAACTAGAATGATTTGTATGGATAATAAAATAATTAATATTTAATTAATTTTTACTTTATTAGTACTATAGAATATCAAATACAATATAAAATGATGAAAAATTCACAGTATTCAACAGTTGAAAATAATTGATATTATTAAAAAAGAAATTTTCTTGTGTTTTTGGCAAATTTATCAACTACTGTTTCAATAAAGTAATCATAATTGTCAAACACAAAATTTTCTGTGTACACTCATCATAGCCAGCCTGTTTAACCTGTTCTCTCCCATAATGCTTCTAAGCCAAGTCTTGATCCTTCGCAGAGTACTGAGACCACTTTAGAATAGTGGTGGTGCAAGACAGAGCATTTTTGTCGCCGGAATGAAAGGTTCAGTCTCCTTTAAAACTTGGGAAACGACAAGATCTTTTAGTTCTTCACTACTCAGTTTCTTTTCTTTCCAAGTTTTGTACCAAAGTTCCAGCTCTGCTTTTAGGCCATCTAGATGTTAAATGCTGTAAAATGAAGCTGCCTTTTTCTTTAATTCATCTATTGTCATGAGTAACATGGGAAAAGGATGTAAATATTTCAATGCAAATGCCTGTGTATTTTCAGTAGAAAGACTAATTTTAAAGAGGAGGTTATATAGAATCCAGAATTACGGAATTAGTAAGGGTCTTCTCCAGAACTCCGTGGGATTTATTGCTGGATGGTAGCTGCGGTGATTTACTACCTACCAACAATCCTTGATATATTCAGATCCAGTCCGGGTTGCTCAGTGATTTGGTTATCTTCTTTTAAAACTTCACCTGTGATTTGATTTTCTTCCTTTTGACGATATCCAAAGTTTTGGATTGGAGAGCATTTACAACTGGCTCTTACATTGCAGAGTACCGACGTCATGATGATTGATGACTTAAAGCTGTCATTCCGTCTCCTTCGGAAGAGGCGCCGAAGAAGATAGGAAAGTTGGTTGGTGTTTTTGAGACGGAGATGTGAAGTTCAGTTTTCAAAGAGTTGAATTTTACAAGGTTGCGGTGACCTCAAAGAGAAATCTCATCCAAATCGACAAGAATGGAATCGGAAAGTTGAAGACGAGAAGCAACTCTAGAACCAACAGAGGGAGCAAATTTTTAAGGAGTAGAAGAATGGAGAGTTAAAAGTACAGCTGAGGAGGTCGTTGATGAAATCGACGAGAGGATCGGATCATGTGAGGAGAACTAAATGCAAGGACGACAGGACTAGCCACCCGGCCTTGTGATTACTCTGCCAAAGGCTTGTAACAACTCAAGAACCAGCATTGGAAACTATAGCTCAGAGAAGCACAATCTTTTGAAGACCTCTGGGAGAGAGTGTTTAGAGGTTAGTTTGAAAACGATGCTGGTCCTACTGAAAGGGTGAAAACCCTACCTGAGAGTCTGGATAAGACTCATGGACCGGCATGGAGACGAACGAGCCGAAAAACATGATCTTTTAGAGGGCTCTGGGAGAACTTCTACAAGCAGATGGGGGGAAAGATGCTGGTTCCACTGACAGGGTGAAAACCCTTCCTGGGAGAGGATATATACATATATATATATATATATATATATATATATATATATATATATATATATATATATATATATATATATATATATATATATATATATATATATATATATATATATATATATATATATATATATATATATATTATATATATATATATATATATATATATATATATATATATATATATATATATATATATATATATATATATATATTATATATATATATATATATATATATATATATATATATATATATATTCAAATAGAATAATTACTGTTTATATGAGATCGGTGCACGTAGCGTTCAGAGCGCATAATCGAGGTGATTTTTACGAGCGTTGAGGCGTGCGTTCCATATTCTTTCTCTTCAATTAACATTAAAATCCTCGGTTTTCGGTTTAACTCTTCATGTTTCCGTGCTATTCGCAACAGCGATGCTGCATTAGGGGATTATCGTCGTCTTCAAAATCCAGAAACTTTTCCACTGATATTAATATATTCGAGCAAAATCTATTATTTGTAACATCAAGAATTTATTACTCCTTTATAAATTCAAATAATTTTTTTTCCTCTTTCTAACTCCTTTTATGGAATTTTTCAAAATATGTCAACCTTATCTTGCTTCTTCTCTTTCCCTACTCTAATATCTCTTGACGGCACAACATTACTAAAGCTAAACTTTTCGCTTAAACATATGCCTCTAATTCAACCAAAGACAATACCGGAGCTATTCATATTTCTTCAACCCATTCAAACTCATTTTATCTTATTTTGTGCTTTCTTGTAAAGATTTTAAAAATGTTATTTCGGCTCTCTCTAAACATAACACTAAGAAGGAGTATGGTCTAAAAGAAAAATTGTAGGGGTGTTAGAGTGCTGAGACGTTGAATGAGATAGGACGCCTCATAGTGGGTGGAACAATGGTGTGACCTTGACTTCCTAGAATCCACGATTTTCTCCTTCAATTACTTGCGGTAATAAGAAGAAACGAAAATTAAGAATGTTTTTTATAGCAATTAGATTTCTTTGAGCGAAAATAATTTCCATTAATAAATTTATCTTATTTTTTTATTCTTTTGAAGGAAGTTTTCAATAAAACAAAAACTTGTGATTATTTGAATTCATAATTTAGTTTTCATTTGAATAATTTCAATGGCCAATTTCTTAATTTTTGGAATTTTTTCTATATAAAATAATAGTAATTTGCTTCCAGTTTTTAAAAGAAAAAGCTTTCATCACATTCAAACACACACACACATATATATATATATATATATATATATATATATATATATATATATATATATATATATATATATATATATATATATATATATATATATATATATATATATATATATATATATATATATATATATATATATATATATATATATATATATATATATAGTATTATATATAGTTTGGCAAATTTTGAAATTTTCTGTATAAAAGTTAATAAATGTGGTGAGACTTTATTAAATTTTGAAGTAGGAATTTATGAGTGTTTCGTATTATTAAATCTACGTTCCATTTTTAAAATGATTAAAAATCTATAAAAATGAAAAAAATAAATGATTTAGTAATATTACGTTATTAACTCTTAAAGAAAAAAAATTTTAAGAATTAACATTTTCGAAATTTTTTTTAATTGAAAATTTTTAAAATTTAAAAAAAAAAAAAAAAAAAAAAACTTTTTTTTTTTTTAAATTTTGAATTTTTTTTTTTTTTTTTTTTTATTTATTATATAATATATATATATATATATATATATATATATATATATATATATATATATATATATATATATATATATATATATATATATATATATATATATATATATATATATATATATATATATATATATATATATATATATAGCAACCCATAAAATTTTTTAAAAAATTTAAAATTTAAATATAAAATTTTAAAAAAAATAAAATAAAAAAAAAAATTTTGAAATCGAAAAAAAAAAAAAAATTTTTGAATGAAAAATCATAATAAAAATAATTTTTAATTCTTTATCTTAAAATGTAAAATATATTATAAAAAAACATTGAAAATTTTTAACTTTTCAAATTGTTTTTCCAAATTTTGGCGGAGAGTGATAACTCTCTTCAAACTCAAAATATATTCAATAATATATATATATATATATATATATATATATATATATATATATATATATATATATATATATATATATATATATATATATATATATATATATATATATATATATATATATATATATATATATATATATATATATATAATACCTATAACCTTTCCCAGAATCGTGGATTAGTGTCTACCCTCAGGCCTCATCCATTCAGATATTCACCCCTTCTCCAATCTTTCCCATTCATTCCTTTCTTCCGTCAGCAGAACTCCATCCTCCAGTTTTATCCCTCTATCCCTTAACAACTCCTTGACGCTTCCTCTCTTTCTCTCCCTATCTCTCACACACTCCACTTCAGAAACAATTTCCTTTTTAGCCATTCTCATTTCATTCCCGAAGAAATTGTGAAAATGATTAAAGATTTAGCATAGAATACTAATTAAGATTGATATTATTGTTAAACTCTCTCTCTCTCTTTCTTTCTTTTTCTCTCTTCTCTTCTCTCTCTCTTTTTCTCTTTTTCACCCTCTCTCTCTCTCTCTCTCTCTCTCTCTCTCTCTCTCTCTCTCTCTCTCTCTCTCTCTCTCTCTCTCTCTCTCTCTCTCTCTCTCTCTCTCTCTCTCTCTCTCTCTCTCTCTCTCTCTCTCTCTCTTCCTCTCATTTTATTTCATTAAAAATAAAATCCTTTGGATAATATTCCCCTGATCTATTCTACAAAAAAATTTTTAATAATATAATAATAATAATAATAATAATAATAATAATAATAATAATAATGAACCTTCGATAGAGTCTGGCACAAAGCTTTGATTTCCACTCTTCCCTCTTTCGGATTATATCTTTCTCTCTCTGCTCTTCCATTCAATTTCTTTTCGAGTTGTTTATTAGCAGTTGTCGAAGATGGTCACCGTTCATCCTTTAAATCTATTACAAGTGGTGTTTGTCAAGGGTCTGTCCTATCCCTAACATTTTCCTACTCTTTATTAATTGGAAATTTTTTAGCCATAAAATTTTGTTTTTTCAGAGTATGAGTTAATACCTAAAGAGAAGTTTTTAACTTTACATTTTTTAAACACATTTTTTATATTAAATTTAGTAATTTAAAACACCATTTAAATTTTTCTTTCTAATTTAACTAAAAAACAAATTTTCAAACACAAATGGAAATGTTACGGAATTTTCATGAAATCATTTCTATAGAATTATGAAAGACCAATCAAATGAAGAAAAGAAAAGAGCTCAAAACCATACAGTTATTTATTACAGTTACAAAGTTTGTGGAATCAATGATTTACCAAATTGGACTTACTTTTTTTTTTTATTTTAAGACAAATTTTCGAACTCATACTGAAATTTCTCGGAGTTTTTGTTAAATCACCTCTATAGAACTATAAAAGACTAATCTAATGGTGAAAATGTCAGAGCTCCAAACACAGTCGGGGAAGATTAAATTTTAAAGAATATGTTTATTTCTTTTAACTCACTTTACTATGCATCTACGGAAGTCTTCGCTTTTTTATTAAAGAGGAATGCACATTGTAGAATTTTACATATTAATTATAAAAGATACTTGCATAAATTAACGAAGGAGTTGAAATTTTGGCATGAAAATTTCAATGATGAAATTTTAGTTTTTAATGAATATGTTTATTTTTTTAACTCATTTTTTCAAGAAAAAACGTACCATCTTTAGAGTTAACTTTCGTTTATCAAAAGAAAAACAGAAAAAATAGATCACATAGTGAATGATCTCTCCAACCCAGGTCCCTATTTACAGCAGCTTCAATGGTTAAAAAATGGTGAAAAAAAATTTCAAAATTTAATTTTCTCTTTTTTTCCATATTTTATGACCTATTTTTAAACCTTCAAAGATAGTCGTACTTA
>SEYY01019810.1:12500-16522 GCA_009176605.1 Armadillidium nasatum
ACTGCTTTGAATTCTCCAATGGTAGTATATATTCTCGGTGGACACAACTTTTTATTTCGATAATCTCGTTCATCTTTACTAATAAGTAAATCATGCCAGACGTATAATGGGAAGGGAGAAGGGGAGGGAGAGGGTGGGGAAGAGGGAGGGAGAGAAAGTGGAGAAGAATGAAGGAGAAGCAGAATCAATCAGTCAAATTTAAAAAATTTCATAATTTTCTATTGTGATTTAGCTTGCTTTTGCTCGAATTAAACTTCTTAATGCAGCAATTGTTTTTCACTTTTCTTTTAAACTTTTTTTCACCAATCGCAAATAAAAAAAAATAAAAAAATAAAAATTCTATAAATAAAGTTATAAAATTTTTTTTTAGAAGGTTCAACAGCGACAAGGTTTGAAAATGTCTGAAATTTAATTAATTGCTGGCAAAATCTTCAATATATATATATATATATATATATATATATATATATATATATATATATATATATATATATATATATATATATATATATATATATATATATATATATATATATATATATATATATATATATATATATATATATATATATATATATATATATATATATATATATATATATATATATATATATATATATATATATATATATATATATATATATATATATATAATATATATATATATATATATATATATATATAATATATATATATATATATATATATATATATATATATATATATATATATATATATATATATATATATAATATATATATATATATATATATATATATATATATATATATATATATATATATATATATATATATATATATATATATATATATATATATATAGAAAAAATTAATAAGGTTGGACTTTAATATCTAATAATGAAGTTTAAAGGTTACAGAAAACGTTTCATCAACTTTTGAAATAAGAATTATTGAGTATTTCTTATTTTTTAAATTTGTTACAATAGAAATGTTAAAAAAATATATATAAAATAAATAAATTTTTTTTTTTTTTTTTTTTTTTTTTATTAAAGATATTTTTTTTTAGTAATATTAATGAACACAAAATGTTAGGGATAAATATTTTCGAAATTTATTTATTGAATTAAAAAAAAAATTTAAAAACAAACCTTATTCAAATTAAATTTTTTATATTTATCAATGAAGAAAGCAAAACAAGAAACTAATATATATATATATATATATATATATATATATATATATATATATATATATATATATATATATATATATATATATATATATATATATATATATATATATATATATATATATATATACCCATAAATTTTAAAAAATATTTGAAAATTTAATTTTCTATAAAATATATTGGATATAAATATTGAAATCAAAAATTTTTAACTGAAAATTGAATATGAAATAATTTTTAATTCTTAATATTAAAATGTAATATAAAATATAATGTAAAATGAAAGCACTACAATCTTTAAAGGCTTTATAGCAATAAAATTCTGTTGGAGAGTGTTAACTCTCTTCAAACTCGAAATATTCCGACAAAGTTATTATATATATATATATATATATATATATATATATATATATATATATATATATATATATATATATATATATATATATATATATATATATATATATATATATATATATATATACCTTTTTTTCAGTAATAGGTATCTAAAATGACCAAGATTTCTAAAATAACTTACAATCGAACTTTAGATATATGCTTTCTCTACAGTTCTTGAAAATTTGAACAATTTAAACTAAGAAACAAAAAAAGAAGTTTTAAAACATTCAGTGAGGTATACTTTTTTTATTTAATTTTCCACCTTCATTTTTCACCTATAACCTTTTTTTTCCTTGACCAAATTCATCAAATTTTTTCCTGAACTCTGGAGAAAACGTATAAATAAAGTATGACCAAGGTATACTACTGATATATATCCATGAAAAAAAGTTATCTTTGAAATTTGACCAGCAAAAAGTTTAAAGTTTCCTTTTTTTTTTTTTTTTTTTTTTTATATAGTAAAAATTTCTTTAATATAGAAAATAATTCTTGTTATACTTCCTTATGATTTACTATATATATATATATATATATATATATATATATATATATATATATATATATATATATATATATATATATATATATATATATATATATATATATATATATATATATATATATATATATATATATATATATATATATATATATATATATATATATATATATATATATATATATATATATATATATATATATATATATATATATATATATATATATATATATATATATATATATATATATATATATATATATATATATATATATATATATATATATATATATATATATATATATATATATATATATATATATATATATATATATATATATATATATATATATATATATATATATATATATATATATATATATGATAATTATTAGGATAATAAAGAGAGTCTTTACTCTCCGCCAAAATTTGAAATATTTAAAATGTTTTTTAAACTTCGAAATCAAGTTTTTATTTGAAAATTTTATTCTCCATTAAAGTCTTAAGATTTAATAATTAATTTTGAAACAATTTTGGATTTAAAAAATTAATTTTTAATTTAAAATAAAATTCTTTTAATCTAAATTCAGTTTAGAAATATTTAGTAATGTTTATGGGTAGCATATATATATATATATATATATATATATATATATATATATATATATATATATATATATATATATATATATATATATATATATATATATATATATATATATATATATATATATATATACATATAGAATTGCGGTTTTTAATTGAAGGAAAATAATTTGAAGTCTACGACTAAATGCCAGAATTAATCTGCTCCCTTATTCGTTCTGTGCACGTGAATAGATTCCTCCCATCCAGGCACAAATCATTCAAAGGAAAATCAAAGAAGAATGACGGTGAGTTTTGAAAAGTTTTCGGCATTGAAATGACAAAAACTATTCTTCACAGCCTGAGGGAATTTTTCTTGATACAGACTTGATGATATAGAAGAAGATATGGAAAGAAAAAGATATGCGAAGGAGCTCAGAGATGGAAACAGTGAAACAGAATAAAGAAAATAATTATGTTTTAAAAAGGTCTAAGATTTTGGTTAGGGAAAGAGGAGGCTAGTTCACCGGATATACTCTGTGAATTAGAGAGAACTATCTGGAATGTTGAATATTGAAATCATAAAAAAAATGATGATTTGAGAGAAGGAAGTAGAGAAAATGTTCTCTGTTTAAGAACTTAAATAGTCGAATCATTTTGGATTAAAGTAAAATTAATAGATAAATAAACAAAACAAAGGAATTTAGTTGTAGATTGGTAAGAAAATTTAAGACACAAAGAGTAAATTACTAAAGACTAAATTATGAGCACAAGAACAAACGATTTCGTTGCGCATATATGCATAACCTAAATCTTTAGCTGAAAATAGAGGATAAGGACAGAACATTGAGACCGAGAATGGTTCTCTGTTAGAATGTTCAAATACGTTAGTATGGAACATGAGGTAAGTTCTAGAAGAGAGGTGGTGTTCAACCAAGTGAAAATTTGAATAAATGTCCACTATTGTTGCAGATATTATTTAATCTATGAAGAAATTTCACCTTGGAAAGATCTATCCCATAACTAAAGAGAGCCAAATCTAAAGTTATGACGGGGTAAGGGGTAGATATTGGGCATTGATTGGGAACCGCCCCTTCAAGAATCTTAGATGCATATTTTCGCTATTCTGCAAAATGTTTTGAAAAGATAAAGTTTCAGTGGAGTTTGTGTATCGTTTGTATTCATGTAAAGAGATGGTAAAGAGGAGTGAAAATTAGACACATCAGTGTTACATCGAAGGTAAACGAGAAATTTGAGAAGGTTTCTGGCCTTTGCCCTACAAAAGTGAAATATATATATATATATATATATATATATATATATATATATATATATATATATATATATATATATATATATATATATATAT
>SEYY01019811.1:0-2500 GCA_009176605.1 Armadillidium nasatum
CGAGTGCTGGCCCCACTGACAGGCCCCTAGAGCCTTACTTGGATCGTGTAATATATATATATAATATATATATATATATATATATATATATATATATATATATAATATATATATATATATATATATATATATATACATTGGCTTGCACATAAAAATTGGTATCAGTATCAGTATCGTTATTGGTAAATTTTTAGGTATCAGTTAATTTGAAGTCTTGGTATCGGTATCAGTAAAAATTGGTATCGCTCCATCCTAATATAATATATATATAAATCTCATTATTAAATAAATAAAAAAAGCTCAAAAAAGTTTGAATGCGTTTCTTTCTATCATTAAAAGTATTATTTTCATTTTTATTTAAAAAGAATTCGATCTAATATTTTTTCAATATATAAAAAAAAATATATATATATATATATATATATATATATATATAATATAATTAATATAATTATATATATATAGATATATATATATATATATATATATATATATATATATATATATAGAGTTTACTTAAAAGTTCAGAATTGGAAACAGTATCTGGTTATTTTTAGGTTTTGGTTAGTTTAAAGTCTTGATAAAGTAAAAATTTTGATATCACTCCATCCCTAATATTTTATATATATAATATATATATATATATATATTTATATATATATATATATATATATATATATATATATATATATATATATATATATATATATATATATATATATATTATATATATAACCTGGTATATGCACAAATTTATTTCATAATATGGTGTGGGACCAACCTTTCACATATATATTCGCATGAATTCTTCTAGAAATAGACAAATAAAGTCCTAGGATGGTGCATAATTGGGATGTTATACCATTCCTCATGAAAAAGTAGACAAAATTCCAGTAGAGATACTGGTAGTGGATAGTGATCCCGAAGCCCTATTCCCCAATATTAACCACAGGGGCTCTTTTATAAAGGTTTGGCGATTTTGGGGAAAGGGAAGACATGAAGCTTCATCTGCATATTTATCAAACCATGACTGGTTAACATGAGCTGGATGAATATGGACCCTTATTATCTTGATAAATATCACTACCTTCAAAAACTTTCTCTGTTCCAATTAGATGAAACTGGTCACCCAAAAATGTGTGCATAATCCCTAACACTTACATTATCTCGCAAGGTGATAATTGGACCTGCAGATTACCATGACATGGCTACTCAAGATTTGACTGAACCTCCTCCATGCTTCACCTGTGGCATAAAGGTAGTACCAGATCATATTCAGGTCGGATGTTTGGAACAGTGTGAAATTCAATTCATCTGATGAAAAGACTGTCTTCTACTATCGGGTAGTTCAATCCTTTTGAGTGTTGCACCACTCTCTCTGCTTTCTGACATCCTTGTCGCTTACAAAAGGTTTGGCAGATTGCAGCACATCCATGAATACTGAGCCTATTTAGTTCTCTTCACTGTTCTCCTTAGGATTTGCAAGAACTGGTATTCAGCTTAAGAGTAACCTTTGCAGCTGTTGTTCTCTTATTTTTTGTCACAGACGGGCATTCGGCGAACTCACTCATCTGGTGTCACTCAATTTTGAATCACTTCCACACTAGTGTTTATTGAAAAATGTATTTCTGGAAGCATAATTATATGCCCATATATATGGATACCGCATCTAGGGAACCAACAATTTTCCTCTTTGGAACACTGCAATAAGCTTGGACTTACCTCACTTGTACCAGCATAGAATGTTGAAAACAGAGCAACTGACACTTCCTACAGATGTTATAGGTTTCCTATCACACACAGAAAACCTTTGGCGAACCTTTTATTTTGAGTTCATGTCTGTCATATTTATTCATTTTTTATTTCTATTGTTTCCACAAATTGGTTCAACTCCTGAATATTATATATATATTATATATATATATATATATATATATATATAATATATATATATATATATATATATAGGAATGGGGTAAAGTATCAGTATATTTTAGGTATTGGTATCAGCAAAAAATAACCAATATACCAGATTTTTTAAATTAATACCTTTGGCTTATATTTTTTAAATGTTTAATTTCTTTGACTGTAAAGTTTCAACCACAAAACATTGTTTTTTCTTGATTTTCCAAATTTTCAATTTAATTAATTACTAGTTAACCCTTAATTACATTGTTTGGCTTATATTCTATATCTCTGTAACTACAAATCCATTTTGGTCAAATTAGGACAGTTGATAGCATAGATCAGCTTGTTAATTTATTTATTTTAATTATTATTAATTTTTTATTAATATTATGTTGTAGTAAAAGCCACCCTAACCCTGAGGTGAAAAGTATGACAGAAGTTTGGATAATGATGGTGGTGATATAGGAAATATAAATTTGGAAATTTTGGAAACTGTGAATAGAGAAATGTAGAAAACAAAAATATAAAATAACTAAGCAGAATACTAGGTCTAGGGTTTGAATTAAAAACCAGAAAGAAGAGTAAAGTATAA
>SEYY01019811.1:5000-37500 GCA_009176605.1 Armadillidium nasatum
CAATGTTAAGAAACTGAATTCGGTTGAATCCATGACAACTATTTGAACAATTCAAGTTCATACTTTTTTGCATTTATTAATACCCCACATGGCCACATTAAGAAAAAATTTCTCATATTAAATAAATTCATTATTTTACTGATGGCTGCACTGCTCAGTATAAAAATAAAAATAATTTTCTCTTACTTTGTCAGCATATGAAAACATTTGAACAAAAACATTTGAATGGCGCTTTTATGCTACCAGTCATGGAAAAAGTGACTGTGATGGCATAGGTGCCATAACAAAAAGAACTGTGGCAAAAGCAAGCTTACAAAGAGTCTTTAAAAGGCAAATTCTTTTCAGTAGAGCAAATGTTTCAATTTTGTGTTCAGCAAATAAAAAGCATTACATTCTTCTATACTTCAGATCAGGAAATTGAAGACATTGGAAATCAACTGAAGCCACTGTTAGAAAATGCTGTGACCTTACCTGGAACACAGAAGTTCATAGAGTAGTGCCTGTGAGTGAAACAGAAATACTGACTTATGAAACTTCAACAGATGATTCCAGTGTAAAAAGATTCTCTGCAAGAAAGTTTAATGAAAAATCACCCCCTAATGTTCTGGAACAAAATGTAAATGACTCTGTCTTATGTTTGTATGATAAGCAAAAAATATATATATAGTCATAATAAATTCTTATGATTCAGAGTTTGATGACTTCCATATTTACTTTCATGACTCCAGCTAAGTACTATGTGTTTACCCTGAAGAATATTGCATTCCAAGGGAAAATATTGCAAAATTATCTGTACCTACTTTGAAAGCAACTTTACAGATAGAATACAGTATACTTTTAAAGATAAAGATTTAGAAAAACTTTAACTGTACATTTAGGTTCTTAATTAAAGAATTTTTAAATGTTATAATTTTCTATACATAAAGTTCTAAGGATTTTTTAAATAATATTATATATATATATATATAATATATATATATAATATATATAATATATATATATATATATATATATATATATATATATATATATTAAACTATTTTGTATTGAAAGTTCCTTATTATTTATATCAAATTAATTATTATTTATATAAAACTCCTTACTCATTTGTATAATTATAAGCTTACAATAATTCATTATTTAAAAATTAAATCCACATATTAATATATTTACTAAAAATATTTTATTTTCTAGCAAAAATTCATGAATTATGATATTTAACCTGATAAATACATAGGAATAGACTTAGAAATACATAAATTTTATTTATTTATTTTTAAAAATTTTTTTTTCAATATCCATGAGTCAATGACCCCAATCCAGGGTTCAGAGGGTCCCCTATAAGTGCAAAGTTTTCAAATACTTAAAACAGTAATATAGTTATACTATTGGAAAGCTTATGATATAACCCTGGATTGGGGTCATTGACTCATGGATATTGAAAAAAAAATTTTTTAAGAATAAATAAATAAAATTTAGTATTTCTAAGTCTATTCATATGTATTTATTTATCAGCTTAAATATCAACAATTCATGAATTTTTGCTAGAAAATAAAATATTTTTAGTAAATATATTAATATGTGGATTTAATTTTTAAATAATGAATTATTGTAAGCTTATAATTATACAAATGAGTAAGGAGTTTTATATAAATAATAATTAATTTGATATTAAATAATATGGAATTTAAATAAACAATATATTAATATATATATATATATATATATATATATATATATATATATATATATATATTATATTATATATATATATATATATATATATATATATATTATTTAAAAAATCCTTAGAACTTTATGTATAGAAAATTATAACATTTAAAAATTCTTTAATTATAGAACCTAAATGTAAAGTTAAAGTTTTTCTAAATCTTTATCTTTAAAAGTATACTGTATTATATCTGTAAATGCTTTCAAAGTAGGTACAGATAATTTTGCAATATTTTCCCTTGGAATGCAATATTCTTCAGGGTAAACACATAGTACTTAGCTGGAACAGCTGGATTAATGAAAGTAATATGGAAGTTATCAAACTCTGAATGTAAGAATTTATTATGCCTATATATTTTTTGTTATCATACAAACATAAGACAGTCATTTACATTTTGTTACAGAGTATTAGGGGATAATTTTTCATGAAACTTTCTTACAGAGAATCTTTTTTACACTGGAATCATCTGTTGAAGTTTCATAAGTCAGTATTTCTGTTTCACTCTCAGGCACTACTCAATGTAACTTGGGTGTTCACGGTAAGGTCAAAACATTTTCTAACAGTGGTTTCAGTTGATTTCCAATGTCCTCAATTTCCTGAGTTGAAGTAGAGAAGAATGTAATGCTTTTTATTTGCTGAACACAAAATTGAAACATTTGCTCTACTGAAAAGAATTTGCCTTTTAAAGACTCTTTGTAAGCTTGCTTTTGCCATAGTTCTTTTTGTTATGGCACCTATGCCATCACAGTCACTTTTTCCATGACTGGTAGCATAAAAGCGCCATTCAAATGTTTTTGTTCAAATGTTTTCATATGCTGACAAAGTAAGAGAAAATTATTTTTATTTTTATACTGAGCAGTGCAGCCATCAGTAAAATAATGAATTTTTTATTTAATATGAAGAAATTTTTTCTTAATGTGGGGTATTAATAAATGCAAAAAAGTATGAACTTGAATTGTTCAAATAGTTGTCATGGATTCAACCGAATTCAGTTTCTTAACATTGGCAGTTGATAAATGCTCTAAATCACTTACTTTGACTCAAACGAGTTCTAATCTAAAATTTGTAAATATTTGCTTTGACTCAAGTGAGTTCTAATCTAGTATTGGTTGATGCTAATTATCTAAATTAATTACTTTACCTCAAACAAGTTCAACTTAATACTTGCAGAAATATATATATATATATCTAAATTAATTATTTGCCTCATTCTATCTTAATATATATATATAAATATTAAATTATATATATATATATATATTTTTTATTATTTTTTAAAAAAATCAAAAGAATCATTGATTTTTTGATTTTTTTGATTTTTTTGATTTTATTGATTTTTTTTTAAAAAATAATAAACTATTTTTTTTATTTGTTTTTTTTGTATATGTTTATATACATAATGATATAACAAATATATTAGTTCCTTCTTATGTGTTATTAAAGTTTTTATATATTAGAAATATAACTTCCTTTTTGGTCAAGATTTCATATAGGGTAATACAAGAATTCGATCTTCATTAAAAATTTATCCAATATAGAACTGTTGAGTTTAAATTCCTAAATATATTCAATCAAATCTTCAAAAAAAATTTTATTGAGCTTTAATTTTGCAATTTGAGGTTTAGACAAAAAGAAAAAAGACAATTCCTTTTAAACCATTTAAATTTTTCAATTATAAGAAAACAATATTCCTCTAAAAATTATAAAAGAAAGAAAATTTAAGCACTTTTGACATTAATCATAATTAAATACATAACTTGCAAAAATATAATATATATTTATATATATATCTAATATATATTAAATATATAATATATAATATATATATATACATTTTTATTTAATTTTTTTTTTATGCATAAAAAGTTTAAATTTTTTTTTTTTAAATTTATATAGAGGAATATTGTTTTTGGTTAAATGGTGAAAATTAAAAAAATTTCTTTTTTTTCTCTTTTGTTATAACCTCAAATTGCAAATTTTGTTGAAGATTTGATTGAATAAATTAGGAATTCTAATTAACAGTTATATTGGATAAGTTATATTAATGAAGATCAGATTTTTATTACCCTATATGAAATTTGAACCAAATATTTTTTTTTTTTTTAATATATAACTTTTAAAGTTTTTTAATACAGTAAAAGGAAAATATATCTGTTATAATTATGTATAAAAAAAATTTCAAAATAAACAAATAAAAAAAAAAAACAGTTTTTTATTTTTAAAAAATCAAAAAAAAAAAATCATGATTTTTTTTTAAAAAAAAATGATTAATCAACTGATTAAATCAATTTGATTTAATCACACCTTAATTAAGTTTAAATATTTATTCAATGTAAAAATTTACTTTTTCTTAACTGGAAATTTACAATGTTATAATTTTGGAAATTTTTCAAAATTAAGAATATCAACTTTTAGGCTAAAAGAATGACCTGACTCTTCAAAAAAATTCAGAACCTCTTTCCCTTAATTTCTAACATTTTTCTGACACCTTTCCAGATTTTTTTTTTTTTTATTTTTCTCCGCCTTTATCCCTATTTCTTGTATTATTAATTTCTTGATGTTTTCATCTTTTATGCTATTTTCTTAATTAGTATACTGGAGTTTTTTCCTCATTGATTTTATATAATTTTCCTGATTTCTTGGGAGTTTGAACTTGTAGACCTAATTTTTGCTTTAGGCTAAATTGATTTACTTGTTATTTCTGTTGCCTTTTCCTTATTTCTTTCCCTAAATATAATCTCTCTCTTTTTCTCTCTTCTCTCTCTCTCTTCTCTCTCTTCTCTTAAGTCTCTCTCTGTCTCTCTCTGTCTCTTCCTCTCTCTTATATCTCTCTCTTCTCTTTTCTTCTTCTTTCTCTCTCTTTTCTCTCTCTTCTCTTTTATAAACTCTTCTTTCTGGCTTTTTAATTCAAACCCTTAGTATTTACTTATATTTTTGTTTTCCTACATTTCTCTATTCACAGTTTCCAAAATAAATTTATATTTCCTATATCACCACCATCATAATCCAAACTTCTGTCATACTTTCACCTCAGGGTTAGGGTGGCTTTTACTACAACATAATATTAATAAAAAATTACATAATTATAATTAAATAAATGAACAAAAGATTAACAAGTGATCTATGCTATAAAAGAGAACTGTCCTAATTTGACCAAAATAATCTGTAGTTACAGAGATATAGAATATAAGCCAAACAATGTAATTAAGGGTTAACTAGTAATTAATTAAATTGAAAATTTGGAAAATCAAGAAAAACAATGTTTTGTGGTATTTGAAAGTTAAAGAAACTGAATTCCAAAAATTGATTGGTAATATATATATATATATATATATATATATATATATATATATATATATATATATATAGTAAATATTCAGGAGTTGAACCAATTTGTGGAAACAATAGAAATAAAGAATGAATAAATATGACAGACATGTTCAACTCAAAATAGATTTGCCAAAGGTTCTTGTGTGATAGGAAACCTATAACATCTGTAGGAAGCGTCAGTGCTCTGTTTTCAACATTCTGTGCTAGTACAAGTGAGGTGTGTTCATTATTGCAGTGTTCCAAAGAGAGTAAATTGTTGGTTCCCAGATGCAGTATCCATATATGTATGGGCATATATTATGCTTCCAGAAAACATCATTTAATAAACACTAGTGAGGACATAATTCAAAATTGAGTGAGACAGACAGACTAGTATTGCGAAGGTCTGTGATAAAAAACAAGAGAACAATAGCTGCAAAGGTTACTTTTAAACTGAATACCAGTCTTGCAAATCCTGCGAAAAGCAGTGGAGTGAACTCAATAGGCTCAATATTCATGGTTGTGCTGCAGTTGCCAAGCCTTTTGTAAGCGACAAGGATGTCAGAAAGCAGAGAGAGTGGCTCAACACTCAAAAGGATTGAACTGCCAGATAGTAGAAGACAGTCCATTCATCAGATGAGTAAAATTTTACACTGTTTCAAACCTCCAACCTGTATATGATCTGGACTACCTTATGCCACAGGTGAAGCATGGAGAAAGTTCTATCAAATCTTGGACAGTCATATCATGGTAATCTGCAGACCCAATTCTCAATATGCGTGATAATGTAAATGCTAGGGATTATGTACACAATTTGGGTGACCAGTTTCATCTAATGGAACAGAGAGAAGTTAGGACCATTTATCAAGATAATAAGACTCCAATTCATCCAGCTCATGTTAACCAGTCATGGTTTGATAAATATGCAGATGAAGCTTCATGTCTTCCCTTGCCTCCAAAATCTCCAAACCTTTATAAAAGAGCCCCTGTGGTTAATATTGGGGAATAGGGCTTGGGATCACTATCCACTACCAGTATCTCTACTGGAATTTTGTTTACTTCTTCATGAGTAATGGTATAACATCCCATTATGCACCATCCAGGACTTTTATTTGTCTATTTCTAGAGGAATTCATTCGAATATATATGTGAAAGTTAGTCCCACACCATATTATGCATTTATCAGGTTTATATATATATATATATATATATTAGGGATGGAGTGATATCAAAATTTTTGCTTATATCAAGACTTTCAACTAACCAAAACCTAAAAATAAACAGATACTGTTTCCAATTCTGAACTTTTAAGTAAAACTATATATATATATATATATATATATATATATATATATATATATATATATATATATATATATATATATATATATATATATATATATATATATATATATATATATATATATATATATAATATGACCTTTTGTTCTTTTATAATGATGAAAAAATATTTAGATCGGAATGGTTTCTCCGCCTGTCTTTACTTAAAAGTTAAAAATGAAAATAATACTTTTAATGATAGAAAGAAACGCATGCAAACTTTTTTTTGAGCTTTTTTTATTTATTTAATAAATGAGATATATATATATATATTAGGGATGGAGCAATACCAAAATTTTTTACCGATACCGATACCAAGCTTTACTTTCAAATTCACTGATACCTAAAAATTTACCAATAACGATACTGATACTGATACCAATTTTTATGTGCAACCAATGTTTATATATATATATATATATATATATATATATATATATATATATATATATATATATATATATATATATATATATATATATATATATATATATATATATATATATATATATATATACACAATCCAGTAAGGTTCTAGGGGCCTGTCAATCCAGCATATCTACTTCATTCCCTTGTGAATACTTTCTCCTCCCCAAATATTCACATCTCTCTACCACAATCACCTCCTCGCCATGCACCTTCAGCACAAGCTCCTCTTCCTCTTCCTCCCTTCTAATTATTAACAGTTCTGTCTTTTCAACATTCACGATCAATTCCACCTCTTTTAGCTTTTCAGCAAAACTTCTTATCACCTCTCCTAACTTCTCTCTATCTTGGCTCCAAATATATATATATATATATATATATATATATATATATATATATATATATATATATATATATATATATATATATATATATATATATATATATATATATATATATATATATATATATTAATATATATATATTAATATATTAATATAAAAATTTTTTTTTTAAAAAAATCAAAAAATCAATGATTCTTTTGATTCTTTTGATTTTTTTGATTCTTTTGATTTTTTTGATTTTTTTAAAAAATAAAAGTTTTTTTTTTATGTTTTATTTTGTCATATTTTTTGATACATAATGATATAACAGATATATTAGTTCCTTCTTACTGTGTTAAAAAACTTTAAAGTAGTTTATATATTAGAAATATAACTTCCTTAATATTTGGTTCAAGATTTCATATAGGGTAATACAAGAATCTGATCTTCATTAATATAATTTATCCAATATAGAACTGTTAGAGTTTAGAATTCCTAATATATATTCAATCAAATCTTCAACAAAATTTTATTGAGCTTTAATCTAATGCAATTTGAGGTTATAGACAAAAGAGAAAACAGAAAAGACAATTCCTTTTAATTTTCAACCATTTAAATTTTTATACAACATTATAAGAAAACAATATTCCTCTATATAAATTATAAAAGAAAGAAAATTTAAGCACTTTTGATGCATAATCATTAATCCATAAATTAAATACATAACTTGCAAAATATATATATATATATATATATATATATATATATATATATATATATATATATATATATATATATATATATATATATATATATATATATATCCTCTGGTGGGTAAAAACCAGAAACCTACTAATTTCCACCAGAGCTGGGTCAATACAGAACCTAATCGTTAAACGACAACAAGCACCCATACACGGCTCTTGAAAGTGTGCAAGCCAAAAGAAGTTGGGAAAACAGAAAAATGGAGTGTGTTCCAGACTTTACCAATTGAGTACATATAAGATTAGGCATAGCTGTTAGGTCTGGGATCAGACAGTTGAACAGAGAAAGGATAAGACTGTGTAGAAAATCGTGTTGCTCAATATTGGTAAAATCTCCCTTGTCTTTTTCCACCAAAGTAATGGGTCTTTGCTTCTTTAAAGTGTTGGTAGAGTTAAATATTGATCCAGTTTCTTTGCGCATCTACGAGTAACAGATTTACTCCTCTTGAGTTTGGGTTGCACACCTGTTGTACTTGCAACGTCTAAGTTTGAATTTATTTTCATAGGCTTATTTGACTCAAAATCATCTAACAGTTTTGAAAGGGAAACAGTTTTAGGTACACTTTCATAAGTTTCATTATCTTGATCATCATTAGAAGAGCTGTCTCCTGTTTGACTATCAATAGAATTTATCTCAGATTGATGTTCTACAATATCCATAACCCATTTCTTAATAGTGTCTTCTTTAATGTCATCCTTTTGAAATTTCAATTTAAATCTGGGATCGAGAAAAGTAGCCAAGCACAGAAATTTTTCATTTATGTATGATGCAAATCTTTTTTCAGTTGATGCATGGAATTCTTCAACAGTTGAAATAATTCCACTAAATTCACCAGTATGTTTGGTAGCTTTTAATAGAAATAATCTGAGAGCTAATATTGTAGGGATTATCATTGATATAGTTGATGTTCTGTTACTTGATTCTTTGCTGATGTCTTCAAATGGACTTAATAACTGGACAACTTATTCAACAATTGTTCATTGATAACTTGATAAAGTTGGAATGCCATTGTCAACAGCATACATTGTAGCACCGTTAACTATAAGAGCTTTTAGCTGTTCTAAATTTGTTTTCAACATTTGTTGAATTCCAGCGAGTAAACACATCTTGAATCAGTTTGTTTGTCTTTTTAAGCTGCTCCTGGAATTCAGTTAATTTGCTAATCGCTAATGAAGAATGATTAAAGTGTGATACTATTTTTCTGCTATTTGCAATTATATTGCTCACAGCCTTTTGCGAAAATATTGAATCATTTACTGAAAGTTGCAATGTGCGTATGAAACATGATAGTGACTGTACACCACACTTCCTCATACCACCAACCATATTTGCGGCTGGAAACTCGTAGTACAAGAAAAATTTTGTTGGAGATCTTATACTCATTCAGAACAATGTGTAGTTGTTCACTTATTAATTCAGCTGTATGTGAACCAGGGAAAGGAACAACTCTAAGCACAGCTCTACATTGTTCAAACTCATCTGAAAGCCAATGGCATGTCACACTCAGAAATGGAGCATTATTTGTTGAAGCTGTCCAAATGTCTGTGGTCAAAGAAAGACTGCTAATTTCATCGAGCGATATCTGAATTTTTGCTTTTACTTTCATAAATATATCCGGGATTATTTTGTCTGTGAAATATTTTCTTGATGGAATTCTGTAATTAGGACAGAGTTTTGCAATAAGCCTTTGGAATCCAATGTCAGATGTTAAAGAATATGGTTGATATGGCTGAATATCAACAGCTATCATGTCTCCTATCAAATAATGCATCTCTTGGGACTTGTGATCGTTAATATTCCAAATTTTACTCTTTTCTAAAACTGATTGTATAGTTGGTTGAACTGGAGGCTCATAGTTGCTGCACCTTGCTTCTGAAGTATTTGGCTGTGACCAATCATATTGCCTTTTCAGCTTATCCGTTTCAGCTTTTGCTTCATCTGATTGAATTTCTTAATGTGGTTCAACATATTTGTCATTGTAGAACTCTTTTCAGATTTGCCACCTCTTGATATGGTGGCTTTACATAATTTAAAAATACATTTACTGTTTATCCTTAGGATGAACATCAAAATACTTCCAACAATAACTGGTTGACATACTGCTTTCGTTATAAAGTGTAATTACTATTTAATTATTTATATCTCTATAATCAAGATTCTAGAATCTAGAGTTATCTTTAAAATTTAAAATTTTTATTTTTTTATATATCTGAAAAGTAAGCAATAAAAATGATTTACAATAATGAAAACATGCATAGTTATTAGTAATAAATAATAATGTTGATAACTGCTTTTTCTCAGTATTAATTTAAATTATTAGGTGTAATTGATGAAAGGCCGATTAATCGGTAATCGGCCGATTTCCAAGGCCGATTAATCGATAATCGGCCATTTGGCTTATCGGTGCACCCCTAAATAAAATATTACATAATTTAATTAATTAAGTAATTAAATAAATGAACAATTAAGAATAACAAGTTGATCTATGTTATAGAAAGAGTTAACTGTTCTAATTTGACCAAAATTGGAACTGCAGTTACAGAGATATAGAATATAAGCCAAAAAATTGTAATTAATGATTAATTAGTAATTAATTAATTGAAAATTTGGAAAATCAAGAAAAAACGTTTCATGGTATTCAAAACTTTACAGTCAAGGAAATTGAACATTCCAAAAAATGTAAGCCAAAGTGATGAAAAAAATCTGGTATCGGTATATATATATATATATATATATATATATATATATATATATATATATATATATATATATATATATATATATATATATATATATATATATATATATAGCTTCATTAGCGAAGTGTGGCCGCCTCAACATGGGGTGGTCAGGGGGTGAGAAGGTAAAAAAAAATATATATATATATATATATATATATATATATATATATATATATATATATATATATATATATATATATATATATATATATATATATATATATGAAGCCTCATCCAATTGGCTCAAAAGTTGACACTGAATTGGCACAAACCTAGAGAAAATAGTTTCATGTTAATCGTGAGCTAACAACCAAACAACCTAATCAAGCTAAACCTAACCTAACCTAGCTAAACCTAAGCTAATCTAACTAAACCTAACCTAACCTGACCTAACCTAAGCTAACCTAACTAAACCTAACCTAACCTAATGTAATCTAACTTATCTTACCCTAACGTAACCTAACTTATCCTAACCTAACATAACCTAACATCCTAATCTACCCTAACCTAATAAAAAATAAAATAATTTATTTTCAATAATACTAACCTCTTGTAACATTTTCAACGATCCACACCTTTCACATTAAATTGAGAATTTGAGTGAAATAAATTAATTCTAAATTTTCTTTTCAAAAAATCACTCGCGGTGAAGAGCAAAAATTGTAAAAAAATACCTATTTTTAAATAATAAAATTAACGATAAAATACCAACCTTTCTGATCTAAATATTTTTTCATTATTGAAAAGAATAAAGCACCTATATATATATATATATATATATATATATATATATATATATATATATATATATATATATATATATATATATATATATATATATGATCCCAGTAAGGCTCTAGGGGCCCCGTGATCATCTCCATCAAGATGTTGTAAATAATTCTATCTTCAACCAACTGTTCCACCGTAGGCAGCTGATGTCACCTTCCTGTGTCTCCCTCTCAGTCTTCTTCCTCATGGTGTCCACTCACATTTTCCTCAAGCAGCTCTCCCCTCCAGCATCCTCCACATGTCCCAACCATCTCAGTCTTGCATCTATCTATTGAATTATTGGTCCAACCCCTATACTTTCTCATTTTTGCTTCTTATACTCTCTCTACTGATCCTTCCCACCATCAACCTCAACACCCTCATATCTGCTGCTCGAATTCTTTCTTCTCTTGTTGTCATACTCCAAGTCTGCCCCATATAACAAAATTGGGGTCAGTACTTTTAAGAATTACTTACTTTTCCTATATGAATTACTTCTATTAGTCAGATTGGGTACAGCGCCCTCACTGCTTCTGTATTTCTCCATCCTGTTGGTGATTTCCAGTGTATTTCCTGATTCCCTTGTGAATACACATCTCTCTACTACCCTCACCTTCTAGCCATGCACCTTCAGCACAAGTTTCTCTCCTTCCTCTTTACTGACTATTAACAGTTCTGTCTTTTCCACATAAATGCTCAACCCCTGCCTAAGCTAACCCCAGCCCCAGTGTCTACCATGCAACCTTAAAAGCCTTTTACACTGTTGTCCAGGGCTATGCTTATGACCAATGGTTCCACATCAGCTTGACACAGATTAATATCAACTACTTCAATAGATTCAAGAGGGTTAAGTTTGTCTGGTGTTCTGTCACAAGTAATATTTGTAAATCTAGTCTGAACTGTATAATCATGTTTAACATTGGTGAGCCCCACAATGTGGTTCATCACTGTGGAGTGTCTGAGTTTAAACTCCACAAAATAGTTCCCCTTGTAATAAAATTTCCCACATAACTGGCAATCCTCAATAAAATGGTGTTTAAGAATTGCTCCACTATCATTATGGTTGTTTTGGGTGTTTTTGGGAGAGTTAGTTATAGTGAAGGTTTTATCTCTATTGTTTGGTTTGTTCTGAGTCCTTGTAGGTTGTGCACCATTATTATTTTCCTGATTGGGCAATTCATACCCAAATCGGGCTCTTTACAGAAGAGACAGCTATATATGTTGTTGATGATACCTTTTTATGGGGCTGAGTAGCCATACATTCACTTCTAATGTGACTTTCTGCTTAGGAACATAGGAACATAGGAAAATAGAGACAGTTAGAAGCCACAAGGGCCTATCGAGACTGTCCCAGTCCAAACAAATAATAACAATACTAATACATGCACGAAAGACTAGGTCTATCCCATCCCAGTTATCAGTTCATTCATGCATAGTCATGCATAGATAAAAGAAAAACTAAGCCCCATTACACATGCAATATTCAATGAACCATCACCCACTACAAAAACTGCCGTTAGGCTTAGTCATAGGTTGATCTGTTGATCCAAAAATTCATATATACCCGCCAATTTGGCTTAGTCAGATTATTCTATATAATACCCAAACCATCCATATATCTATCTAGCCCCTTTTTAAATTTGACAAGAGAATCACAGTCAACAACCTCCCATGGCAAGTCATTCCAAAAATTAACAACTCTATTACTGAAACAGTATTTTCTTAGATCGAGATGGCATGGCTTCTTTTTAATTTTCTTGTTATGTCCTCTAGTTACTCTTCCATGGTCTACTATAAGTATTTTTCAATCTCTGTATTACTGTCAGATGCAAATATTTTGTAAACTTGTATCATATCCCCTCTGAGAAATCTCCTTTCAACTGAGAACATTCCTAACTCCTTCAACCTCTCTTCATAGCTCTTATTTTCAAAGCCAGAAATCATCCTTGTTGCTCGACGTTGTACTCTCTCCAGCATATCTATGTCTTTTCTTAAATGAGGAACCCAAACTTGTGCACAATACTCTAATGCTGGCCTGACATAGCTATTATATAGTTTGCTTATAACCTCTTTGCTCTTGTAAACTACATTGCGGTTAATTATACCTAACATCTTATTAGCTTTATTCCTTGCTTCCAAACATTGATCACCCACCTTCAGATTACTGCTAATTATCACACCTAAATCCTTTTCTTGGTCCACAGTCTCAAGAAACAAAAGTCTTGCAGTAGGAACAAATCCCTAGATATTTGTAACAGTCCTCCATTGCCATAAAATAAACAATTCAATACATGGGAAATAACTATTACTATTTGGGTGCTGGTGGAGAGGAACTATTTTTTTGGTTAATATTAAGTATTGAATGATACTGACCTCTTAACAATATCACTCCAATTAGGTTTTATGTTAACAGTATCTATTTAAACTAGTTTGATATCATCTTTTGGTCTACTTAGTTTAATAAATCTGCTATCAATTTTAGTCTGTTCATCATTATTAACTATTGTGGGAATTTGAGTACAGTCTCTGTGTTCCCTATCATAGCAATGAGCTAATATGACTATCTGTTCCCATGGGAACAGATAGAAACAGTTTTTATTTATACTAGTTTGATATCTTTTGGTCTACTTAGTCCAATAAATCTGCTATCAATATTAGTCTGCTCATCATTATTAACTATTGTGGGATTTTGAATACAGTCTCTGTGTTCCCTATCATAGCAGTGAGCTAATATGACTATCTGCTTCTATGGGATCCAATTATCATTAGTTACTTCATTTTGCATGATATATTCCATTACTTTATTCTTCACTGGTTTTGGTAAACTCAACAAGAATGCAGTTCTCAGAGAATCATGATCCTGCATGTTAACTTCAGGAAATGCCTTACGAGCTAACTGTTCCAGTCTAAGGACAAACATTTTGATATCTTCTCCAGGCAACCTATGTGCATTCATGCAGTCTATTCCCATTCTTTCTACTTTCCTCATGTTGGAACCATTTCAATAAAGTGTCCTTAATTAACAACTATATAGTTATCTACAGTTAGAGATTGACTGGTGCTGCAATTTTGCTGGGTTCTCTCAAATTTGGCTGAGAGGTCATAAGCACTGAAATTTTAGGTTCAGAAAATTAGATATAATTTTAATTGAGATTAATTTAATTATAAGGAAAAGAGTAGAATAGTCAACTTTCACTTAAATTAATGATTATATGCATTTTTTTCAGAATAAAATTCAGAAAATTTTAGATTTTGTATATAAAAAACTACAAAAATTTTTGAAATATTTTTTTTTTTAAATTCACAATTGGGACTCAACAGTTTACTTAGGTAATACCCTAAGTTAAAGTTTGAAAAAAATGTAAGATATAACCTGTATTTATACATATCATTGCTATTTTATTGCTATGTATCAAATTTGTAACATTTAGGTGCATTATTTCAAAATTATTATTTTGTTTATACTTTCAGTCACTATAGCTAAAAGATCAGCTTCAGCAGTATGGAAGTACTTTGCAATGTTTCAGGATAGGCTTGAAATACCTAAGTGTAAAATCTGCAGCCAGGAAATCAGAAGAGAACATTTGGGTGCCCCAAGTAAAAAATTTTTAACCAAATCTTTATGGGGGCATCTAAAATCAAAACACAAAGATGAACATTCACTAGCAGAAGAGGATTGATCAAAAGAAGCAGAAAAGAAAAAATATTGAAAAAGCAAAATGAAAAATCTTAATTTTCTTATTTTGTTTGATTTAATCCACCACCATTAATAAGTATAATTTACCATTTTAACCCTGGCAGGTATACCCCGGTTTTCCTTGATTTTTAGCCAGGGTTGGCTGGATCTGGGGCCCTGATTGGTCCATATTTACAATCTTAATTTACTTTACTTTATCTCCTGTGAAGTTCACATTGGGCCACCAACAATCTTAACTACTTCACAAAGTTTTAAGAAACTACCTTCTAAATACTGTTCTAGGAATCAATACCATTGATAATGCAACCCAGGATAATTATAATTACAAAACTTCAATCTGTGCAATGAATTTGTCTAAATTGTTTCCTAATTCCATTAAATTTAGTGAGTTCTACTACTTTAGGCTTTGAGTTTTCAACCAACTCCACCAACAAGCTGACTGCATCCATTGGAGAGCAAGTTGTTACTACTATGTTTCCATTGTCAGGAGAATGTTTATCTACTCTAGCCATCTGAGAGCTACTTGCTACATTGCCAATGCTACTACTAACTACATGCTCAACACTTTCCCAAAGGGCTAATACTTTAACTACAGGTTACCACCGTGAAAGTTCCCCATAGGCAAAGAATTAAAGATGCTATTATATAGTCCCAGAGTCAAAGCAGTGATTTTCAATACAAAAGGTAAAGATCCACAAATTGTGGATGTGAGTATAGTGTATGTAGAAAGTGTAAGAACCTCTTTGCATTGCATTCAAAAGGGAGAGTGAAGGAAGAAGTCATTTTAGTGGGAGTATGACAAAATCCAGAGTTGTCCAGATCTACAAGAGAAATATCCTTAATGTCTACACTAGGTTTATCAACTTTTGTTTCTAATGCAGTCATCTTATGTTCAAGATTCTCAATGATACTACATAATGCTCTGTTAGAAATGACATCATTTGACAAGAGGTAGAGGAAACTATCTTGTGAGGTTAAAGAAGCAAGATAATCAGTTAAAGAAAGAGAATTTGGAACAGATACCATACTTAAGTTACCTTTAACACCATAACTACAGTGCTGGGTGGAGAGAAAATTCAACACTACTCTTGGCTATTCAGGGATTTCCAGTAAAACAATAAAAATGTATTAGCAAACCCTACCTATCTGAATTCTCTACCCCTATGTAATAAAATGTTCTACAATGGGTTAATAGGTCTAATTTATTTAAAAAAAAAAAAAAAAATTTAAGCTCTATAAGTACCATTAATTTCTGATAATAAAGTGCATAAATTTCTACTCACAGTGCAGGGGGGACCCTGTCTGTGCACCAATATAACTGAGGAGGAAAGTAAACTTGTAGAAAATATAGAAGAATTTTAGGAAGGGAGACAGGGTGAAAATTCCTATACAGATGGAAAAGGTTGTAGTAAGTGGAGATCCAGAGGGAAGTATTAAACTAAGTTCAGATCAGCGAAAAGTTCTTTTGGTTCTTGCATAATTTACTAGATAAAAGTATACCTGAATTTCAGTCATGAGAACCTATGCAAATAATACCCAAGAATAAAACTGAGCACAATATTTATACATATTTAATGTGAATTCTTTTACAAAATAAGACAAAAGAAATAAAATAAATTAAAAATAAAGATTGGTAACTTCAATTCCTAATTTGATGATGTCAAAGCCACTATTCAAATAATTACATCAATCCTGTATTTCCATAAACAATATTTGTTGACACACATTCAATAATAACTCCTTTAATTCTTTGTGACTTGTAGGTTAACAAATATTTTCTGTCTTCTAATTCAATAAGCAAAATTAATAATAAAAATCCAGGAACAGAAGCTTATGGAAGAATTACAATAATAAGTAATCCTAACCCAAAATAAACAATAAAATAAACGCAACCTAATATCCTGGCCTCACAATGGTACTGATGATATCTCTCCTTTGATTCTCAAAATTTATGCTTTTTAGCTTTCACTTTGCTTTGGTAAAATATTTTCCACTTCAACCTTCCCTTCTTGCTGGAAATGTCCTCACATTCAGTATGTGCTGAAAAAAGGGGAACCTCTCAAACCCTTCAACTACCATCCCATTTCTTCAACCTTCATTCTTTCTAAAGTTTCTTGTTATTAAGAGTTAGAAAGATCTCAAATCTTAAGTCTTATCTTTGATTGCCAGTATGACTTTCGTAAAAAAAAGTTCTACTTTTGATTTGCTTTGCTTTCCTTTTCCTGACTTTCCCTTTCAAATCTTCATCTAATCTATGATTTCCAGTATGGCTTTCATAAGAAACGCTCTACTGGTGATCTTTCCCATCTCTTTGACTCTTTGGTCTTCCACTCTACTTGCTGGGCATATTGAAAGCTTTCTACAGGGTCTGGTACAAAACTTTGATTTTTAAACTTCTCTCTTTCAGAATCTATTCTCTCTGATTTTCTTTCCAGTCTTTCTATAGTTGCTGTTGTAGATGGCCACCATTCATCCTTTAATTCTATTATTTGTGGTGTTCCTCAGGATTTTGTCCAGTTTCCAATTTTCCACTTTTCATTAGTGATCTCTATTATTTTATTACCTATCCACTCCTATGCTGATGACTCTACCCTTCATTACTCCTTTCATTTTGAAAGACGCCCCTCACAGCAATAGTTAATATCGCTAGAATGGTGGTTTTGGAGCAACTAACCTCTGATCTTTCTCGCATTTCAAATTGAGGTAGAGAAAACAGTTGTTTTCAATGCCTCAAAAACTCATTTCCTTCATATTTTTATTCAACAATCTTCCACACAACTATAACATCATCTTCGAAAGCACAACTCAAGCCTTCATCTGACTTTAATATTCTTGATGTTTCTTTTTCTTGTGATCTTCTTGGAAAGGTCACATTACATTACTTGTCTTTCTAAACAAGCTTCTAAGAGATTGGGTGTTCTGTTTCACCTTTGTGATTTTTTTATGCCAATCCAGTTTATTTCTCTATAGGGGGAGTTCTTCTCCATTGTATGGAGTACGCCTCATACATCTGTGATGGTTCCACTCACGCAGTTCTCCTTCCCAAGGTGGGGTCTATGGCTTTTCATTTTAACAACTCTTCCACTCTCACTAATTATACAATTAATTACACATGTAACATGCAATCAACCAACACTCACTACAAAACTGCCACTTAGTCTTAGTCACAAACTGGTCTAAAAATTCATATATACTTGCCAATTTGGCTTAGTCAAGTTATACTATGATACCTAAACCATCCATATATCTAACTAACCCCCTCTTAAATATTGAAAGGAAATCTGTCAACACTCTACTGTGGCAAGTCATTCCAAAAATTAACAACCAAATTACTGAAAGAATACTTTCAAAGATCAAGATGGCATGATCTCTTTAATTTCTTATCATGCCCTAGTCTTTCTTCCATGGTCCACTGTAAAGTATTTTTGAATCTCTGTATTACTGTCAGATGCAAATATTTTATAAACTTGTATCATATCCCCACTGAGAAATCTCCTTTCAACTGAGAACATTCTCAACTCCTTCAACCTCTCCTCATAGCTCTTACTTTCTAATCTAGAAATCATCCTTGTTACTTGACATTGTACTCTCAGCAGCATATCTATCTTTTCTTAAATGAGGAGCCCAAACTTGTGCATAATATTCTATTGCTGGACTAACATAGCTATTATATAGCTTGCTTATAACTTCTTTACTCTTGTAAACTACATTGCCATTTATTATATCTAACATCTTATTAGCTCTATTCCTTACTTCCAAACACTGATCACCCACCTTCAGATTAATGCTAATAATCACACCTAAATCTTTTTCTTGATTCACAGTCTCAAGCAAGTAACCAACTTTAAGAACTTTGCATTTTTTACTATTGAAGTTCATTTGCCACTTATCTGCCCATCCAAGGAGTCTATCTAGATCACCTTGAAGTTTTATACATCCATCATTATTTCTTACTGAGGTGACCACTTTAGTAACATCTTCAAACTTAAAAGCCTTACATTTAAGATTTGTCTAAACCGTTTACATATATGAGGAACAATAGTGGTCCTATTGCACAGAACCCTGTGGGACCCCACTCTTCACTGTTTCTCATAATGACATTTCCATTCAGTAGCACACACCGCCTTCTGTTCTTCAACCACTCTTTTAATCCAATTGTTCACCACTCCACCTATACCACACTGTGACAACTTTTGCATCAGCCTTACATGGTGTACCTTATGAAAACTTTGCTGAAGTTTAAATATATAACATCAACTGGATCCCCTGTCTATACATTTGGTAATATATTCCATAAATTCTAGAAGATTATTCTGACATGATCTACCCTTTATAAAACCATGTTGGGAGTTATATAGTATCTTATACAAATGTTTCTTTATAAGACTTTTCAGTAACTTTTCCAAAGTTTTTACAAACAGAGATGTTAAGCTAACTGTCCTATAGTTTTCTAGATATTCCTTACTGTCTTTCTTACTACCTTTCTTATAAATAGGCAGCACATATCATATTCCAATCCGTACCTCTCAAAAAGTAATAGATTGTTTAAAAATCAAATATAATGCTTTTTCAGTACTGCTACTCCCCTCCTTTAGAATTTTACAATATACATCATCAGGCCCAACTGCCTTATTTGGGTCAATGTGTTCTAGTAAAGATTTAATTTCATTTAACTCAATTTCAAATTCTGTACACCTATTTATTACATGTATACTAGAACTGTTAATCCTAAACTGCTATCCAATCTTTCCTCAGTAAACACTAACACAAAATAAGCATAGAATGTATTAAATAATTCCTTATCAGAACTTACTAAATTCTTATCAATTTTAATTGGGCCAATTTTCTTATCCTTACTTTTAAATTTATAGAAGCTAAAAATCTTCAGTTCTTCAAAATAATTTCTGTCATTCTCTTTGCTTGCTTAATTGACTAGTTAAGTTCATTCCTAATTCTCTTGTAATGTTCTAAATCTTCCTCCATGCTATTGCCTTTGTATATTTTAAAACATTACACTTATCATTGATTTTCTCTTATCTTTCTATTCCACCAACTAGATTTTCTCTTTGCCACCATAAGGGACCGACTGGGGCTGGAATTGCTGGGGCCGGTGTTAGGGAGAGCTAGAACTTGTGAATGAACTAACCTGCCTACACAGGACTTTTGGGAAATGACCCAAGATTTGATGGAACACCTATATATTACATTCAAATCCGTCAGCCATGAAAAAGGGGCCAACCTATCACAAGCTTTGCGCGTTTATATGGGACACTATTTGCACTAGTCAATTAACTTTAACGAACCTAGTTTTATTATCAATCAAACAATTTAACTAAAGTATAAGGGATGAGGGATAGTAAAAGAAATGTTTACTGATATTACATTTACTTAATGATGAATTGCTAATCAAACAAAAAAATTTATTAAAATGAATAAGTTTAACTTTTATTAAATGGAATTATATTTAAAACAGACCAAAATTTTATAGTTTATCTCTTTTTGTCATTAATTTTGCACTCTTGTTTATTAAGGAATGTCCGGTATTTAACCTCTATTAATGGGATAGTGTTGGGAATTGGCAACAACTTGCTGTGTCAGTTAATACTTAAACTAGGAGAAATATTTTCCTCTTAAGTGGAGTTATTAGTGATGAAATACAGGAGCTGGAAGAAGATTATATAATATTTTTGGCTTATCTAATTTGGTAGTTGTAGCTGGCTTCTCTCTTCCTTTCCTTGTATAATTTTTTGGTTTGTATATAGTATCTTGTTTTCTTCTTCAATGCTACAAGATACTGAATGGATGCTTCACTATTGGGGATCCGGTAATGATACAAGGCTGGAATGGTCGACAACCAGCATTAGACGTCCACAGGTTGTAATGGTCTCACAAGGTGTCCAGGACTGGATTCTGTATAATTTAGTCCCGATACTAGAAGCCTATGGAGATTGGTTTTATTAAATCTTTATCCCATTAATATTAGGTATGTGTTACAATTACCATTATACACATTAGAGTCAATAATTAACATTGTTACATAATATAATAAGTATATACAACTTTACCTTATTGAAGGCTTTTTCCTTGTATGAACAAATTAATTCCCCATTGGTGGAGGCCCAATATTTGAATGTAAAACATATAAATTCAAAAATAATAAAAATCAATATTCTGAAAAATAAAAATAATTAATAACATCTTTCCATTTAACAAAGACATAGAATGAACATAAAACAAATAATTTAAAATAAATAACTGATTGTGTAATGATCATCAGTACTACTGATGATAAAAAAAAAGAAAACTAGAAAAATAGTTCAAAACAAATAACTTTTTTGACTCTCCCTTTTACCGGGGTCACCCAAATTTGGCTGGGGCCGGGGTTGCCTAAAATTTGTAAAGAGGTCAAAAGCACTGAAATTTTAGGTTTAGAAAATTAGAAATAAGGTTTATTTAATTGTAAGGAAGGAGTAGAATAGGCAACATTCACTTAAATTAATGATTATATGCATTTTCTCTAAAAAAAAATCAGAAAATTACAGTTTTGTATATTTAAAGTTTAAAAAAAGTGCAAAAATTAAAAAAAAAATTATTCTAATTCATAATAGTGATTTAACACGTTTACCTAGGTAAGACCCAAAGGTAAAGTTTGAAAAAATGTAAGATATAAAATTATCAATTTAACCTGTATTTATACATATCATTGTTATTTTATTGCTATGTATTTAAAAATTATTATTTTGTTTATACTTTCAGTCAATATGGCTAAAAGATCAGCTTTTGCAGTATTTGAATACTTTACAATGTTTCAGGATAGGCTCGAAATAGCTAAATGTAACATCTGCAGTCAGAAAATTAGAAGAGAACCTCCGGGTGCTACAAGTAAAAAAAATTTCAACCAAATCTTTTTGGAGTATCTAAAATCAAAACACAAAGATGAACATTCACTAGCAGAAAAGGAGCGGTCAAAAGAAACAGAAAAGAAAAAAATCTTAATTTTCTTATATTTTGTTTGAAATTTTTTTTTTATTATTTGACTGATTGAGCTGAAATTTTCAAAGTATGTGAATTTTTTCACGAAGTTCTGAGTTGATTTCGAGCATTTTTTTGAGTCTATAACGGTTTGAAACTTATTTAGACCCAAAGTTGAAAAAAATAAATAACTGGGTCAAACCACTGGTCCACATGAGCTGAAAATTTAACTGAATACCTTTGCCCCAATTTCTTGCATTGGTGGGAATAGATTTTTGATATCACGTCTAGAAAAAAGTTATAAGCACTTGAAAAAAAATTTGCAAAAATCGTACCCTTCTGGAGGAAAAAAATATTTAAAAAAAAAAAAACGCTACCTACTATTTTTTTTTATTTGTGAATATTGTTTAGAAGAGGAACAGGGCAACAATTTTTATTTAGTGCATTTTTAAATGCCCTTTGTTTGAAGCGAGATATAGCCTCTCAAACTTTGGGAATTTTTGAAATTTGGCCAAAAATGGACCTTTTTGAAAGGCTATATCTCAAAACCAACGAATCTCATCGAATAAAGTACATAGAGGAATTTGTAGCCCCACCCCTCCTCTATACACACCAAAAATAGGAAATGTCATAGTTGTATTTTTTTTTTTTAATTTTTGTCTGAAAAGGTGGATTTTTTTAGTTCAAAAAAATTTTTTTTTTCTATAGTTGGTCAGTTTTTGGCTTATAACATTTTTCCTATAACTCTGGGAACAAAAGTCTATTAAAGACTTTTGTATCCAATTTAATTTTGAATAAATAGTCCAATTTTCAGCTCATTCTAAAAAGTGGTTTGGCACCGCCATTCTATTGAAAAAGGGTAAAATTTCCAAAAAAAAAAAAAAAAAAAAAAAAACTTTTAACCGTGATAGACTTGGAAAACGCTAGAAATGAACTTTTCTTACCGGTAAAAAATCTATATACACTGAAAGTTTCAGCAGAATCGGCTGAAAATTAAAAAAAAAAAAAAAATTTTTTTTGTATAATTTGCCATTTTAACCCCGACCGGCAACCCCGGTTTTCCCTGATTTTTAGACGGGGCCGGGGCCCCGGTCGGTTCATAGCCACCATAATAGGTTTATCAATAACAGTCTCTCTCTCTCTCTCTCTCTCTCTCTCTCTCTCTCTCTCTCTCTCTCTCTCTCTCTCTCTCTCTCTCTCTCTCTCTCTCTCTCTCTCTCTCTCTCTCTCTCTCTCTCTCTCTCTCTCTCTCTCTCTCTCTCTCTCTCTCTCTCTCTCTCTCTCTCTCTCTCTCTCTCTCTCTCTCTCTCTCTCTCTCTCTCTCTCTCTCTCTCTCTCTCTCTCTCTCTCTCTCTCTCTCTCTCTCTCTCTCTCTCTCTCTCTCTCTCTCTCTCTCTCTCTCTCTCTCTCTCTCTCTCTCTCTCTCTCTCTCTCTCTCTCTCTCTCTCTCTCTCTCTCTCTCTCTCTCTCTCTCTCTCTCTCTCTCTCTCTCTCTCTCTCTCTCTCTCTCTCTCTCTCTCTCTCTCTCTCTCTCTCTCTCTCTCTCTCTCTCTCTCTCTCTCTCTCTCTCTCTCTCTTATATATATTGTGAAAGGTTACTCTTATTCAATAAAAACTCCAAATTCCCAAAAATGTTTCTATAAAAACAAATTATTGAACATTGATACACCATTTTAAATTTTGATAGATTGAGTAATCAGTGTAACAATAGATTGATTCATCAAATTTAATAATTACATTTGAATCCATTGTAGTTATGAACCGACTAGGGCCCCGGTTCCAGCCCGGCTAAAAATCAAATTATAGCTGCTGGGGTTAAAATGGCAAATTATTCTTATGGGGACAGTCCAATTTCAAATTTTTTGAAATTTTCAGTGTAAATTGTTCCCCTCTCCCCGGTGAAAAAAAAAAAGCCCATTTCCAGCATTTTTCTGAGTCTATAATTTTAAGTTTTTTTTGTTGTTTTTTGTTTTTTTGTTTTTGTTTTTGAAATTTGAAATTTGACACTTTTTCAAATGAATGTCAGGGCAAAACCACTTCAGAATAACCTTAAATTTGAACTGTACATTCAGAATTCTATAGGCTACAAAAGCTTCTAGCAGAGTTTTGTTTCCAGTTATAAAAAAAAAAATGTTATAATCCGAAAACTGACAAACTATCAAAAAAAAATTTTTTTTTTTTTTTAAAAAGTATAACATTTCTTATTTTTAGTGTGTTTATAGAGGAGGGATGGGGCTACAAATTCCTTTTTATACTCCATTTGATGCGATATGTTGGTTTCAAAATATAGCCTTCAAAAAGGTCCATTTTTTTACCAAATTTCAAAAATGTCCAAAGTTTGAGAGCCTATATCACACTTCAGACAAATATCATGTAATAATACACGAAATAAAAGTTGTTGCCCAGTCCCTCCTCAAAACAATATCCAAATATAAAAAAATTAGTAAGTTTTTTTTTTTTTTCCCCTTCTCTGTAAAGATACATTTTTATAAAAAAAATTTCAAGTGCTTATAACTTTTTTTCTATACATGATATCAAAAATCTGTTCCCACCAATGCAAGAAATTAGGGTTAAGATTATTCAGTTAAATTTTCAGCTCATGTGGACAAGTGGTTTGACCCAGCTATTCTTTTTTTTTTTCAGCTTTGGGTCCGAATAACTTTCAAACTGTTATAGACTCAGAAAAATGCTCGAAATCAACTCGGAACTTCGGGATAAAATGCACTTACCCTGAAAATTTTAGCTCAATCAGTCAATTAATAATAAAAAAATTTGCAAACAATATAAGAAAATTAAGATTTTTTTTACTTTTTCAATATTTCCTTTTTCTTTTCTTTCTTTTTACCTCTCCTTTTCTGCTAGTGAACGTTCATCTTTGTGTTTTGATTTTAGATGCCCATATAAAGATTTGGTTGAAAATTTTTTACTTGGGGCACCCAGAAATCCTCTTCTAATTTCCTGGCTGCAGATGTACATTTAGCTATTTTGAGCCTATCCTGAAACATTGTAAAGTACTCTCATACTGCTGAAGCTAATCTTTTAGCTATAGTGACTTAAAGTATTAACAAAATAATTTTGAAATAATGTATTTAAATGATACAAGTTTGATACACAGCAATAAAATAGCAATATGTATAAATGCAGGTTATATTGATAATTTTATATCTTATATTTTTTCAAACTTTACCTTAGGGTCTTGCCTAAGTAAACCTGTTGAATCACTATTGTGAAGCAGAAATTTTTTTTATTTTAAATTTTCTGAATTTTTCTTTGCGAAAATGCATATAATCATTAATTTAAGTGAATGTTGGCTATTCTATTCCTTCCTTAAAATTAAATAGACCTCAGTTAAATTTATATATAATTTTCTTAACCTAAAATTTCAGTGCGTTTGACCTCTTTACAAATTTTAGGCAACCCCGGCCCCAGTCAAATTTGGGAGACCCCTTCCCATGCCAAATTCCAGCTTTGGTTGGTCCCTAATTGTAGGAAATGTCAATGCTGTACCTTGAATGGTGAAGAACATAATTTTTCACTACGTATTGATACATATCAAATGTCAATTTTAATCTTGATATATTCATTCATATATTGGAATATCAGTATTTTATAAATTTATAAGCCTCCATCATTGTACAATAATTCTCTCTTTTTTTTTTTTAGTAACATTTTTAGGTATTTGGTGATTTTTATAGGCTTTTAGTTCATTTCTGTTTGTCATTATATTTTCTGAAGAGTAAAAAGAAAAAATGCTTAGCTGGTGCACATTATTATCATTATTTCATCATTGTTTTTCCTTCTCCCATTATAGATCATTTACAACTTAAAGATTAGCTCTCAAATTTTAAAAATTTTCATATTTTTTTTTTTTATTTCGTTGGTAATTTTCAAGATAGGTTTATGTATGTATATATTTAAAGAGAGAGAAGAGAGCCCTGAGTGATATTGAAAAGAAAATAAAGTATCACATAAAAAGAAATTTAAATTTCCCCACCCCCTTTAAAAGCAAATTTAATTATAAATATACGGTATATATATATATATATATATATATACTATATATATATATATATATATATATATATATATATATATATATATATATATATATATATATATATATATATATATATATATATATATATATTTATTTTATTTTTTTCAGATAAATGTTGGTTTGGACATTTCCTAATAATTTAAAAAAAATTATTGATCATGGAAAAGTTTTCTATAAAGTTTTAAGTATATAGTTTTATTTAAAGATTATACATCTTCTTACTCTTATTTATTAGCATTATTGTAGGAGGATTCACAGGTATGTTTATTTATAATTGTATTGATAAATTATAAGATAAATTATTAATTATAAGATAAATTATTAAATTATAAGATAAATTATTTATTAACTTTTTGAAATTATTTATTAACTTTTTGAAATGGGACTCACTTCTAAAATTATGTAAGTTATGTTAAATGATAAATACCCAGTATTTAGAAATTAAGCTGCCTTTTTAAAATGCCTTGATCCATCAGTCATCCTAATTAATAGAAACAATGAATGATCTTGTGCCATTACTGGGAATTCTAAAAGTTAACTATAGATTTTGAAATTGATTTTCCCTTGCAGGAAGTAGAGAAAATTAGAGGCCAAGATATTTTTAATATATATATATATATATATATATATATATATATATATATATATATATATATATATATATATATATATATATATATATATATATATATATATATATATATATATATATATATATATATATATATATATATATATATATATATATATATATATATATATATATATTACCTTGGAATTTCACCTTAATATAGATAGCTCAAGATATTTTTACCTCATCAAACTTGATTTTGACAAATTGTCATTGTTTATAATAGTCTTACTTTGGTTTTATTTTTATCTGAATTGGTTTTGTTTCTGTTTTCCATTAGTATTGAAGTTGTGGTAATTAGGCATTTTAACACTTTCAGATTTCATTTAGAAATATTTATTTGTTCTTTGTTAACAATGAATCATTTAAAACAGGAAAATGTATTATTGGAAACTTTTTGTTTTAGACTTAAAATGCTTTAAAAAAAAATGGAAAAATTTTAATCTCATTTTATCTTAATCATGTTTGGTTATGTTGATCAAATTATTAAAAGCTTTCAGAATAAACTCATTTTATATGTTATCATTATTTGGTTATGTTAATCAAATTATTATAAGCTTTCAGAATAAGCTCACTTTATGTGGAGATATTATTTCAATTCTTTGAATTTTTTTTTGAAATTATGGTCTTGGCTTCACAAAACTCATTTCTCTCAACTGTCATATTTCATATTTTCTTTTCCATATTTTTGTCAAAATTTCATATTCATAGGCCTATATGTAGTTTAATATAAAAAGAAAAATATTTTTCTTGTATTTCCTTAATAGATAAATTTTGAGTAGGTTAGGAATTTGACATGTAAATTAAATATTAATCAATATATTTTAAAATGCAAACTAATTCATACATTTTTTTTTTTTTTTTTCAGAATAATTATGCAATGAGTCATACAAATTACACAAGTGAAACTTTAAGGCTGGAACCAAATAATAGTATTTGTTTTAAAGATAATGAAAATACTAATAATCCTCATCTACAAGCTGCAGTACTTAGTGCTAGTCAAGGATGCCAGAAAAAATCATCATTTCAGATAACTAGCATTAGGCCTACTTCACGTTCTAGTAATGATGGGGCTGATGATACTGATCCTGATGAACCATCAGATGTAGATACATCACGTTTTACGGCTGATATCGATCAAGAAACCCCTAGTTATTCGGAGGAATATTCTAAATCAGAAGAGATGATCTTAGGTACTGGTCCTGTAATTCCAACTAGTTCTCAATATGGAATTACTGCTTTAGTTCAGCAAACAAGCACTGGTGGTATGATGACTGCTCGTCTTCCCCAAGGTGTTACTGTCAATGTAACTGAAGGTGGACTTGCATTAGCTAAAGCTGATGGGGAACCTGATGATTTGGATAATTGGCAAAAGAGATTTAAGATAGTTAAAATTGATTCAACTGAGCCATTTAAGCGAGGAAGATGGATATGTTTAGACTTTATGGATTCTCCAGCTCTTAGTTCTACCGAAAATAAGAGTGATGAGATGCCACCTAATTTAGTGGTGAGCAATGTTGTTTTGGCAGATGGAGATTCTAGTGAAGGCCAGGCTCATAGATTTGTTCAAATTCCTTTATCTCTTTCATCAACTGTGCAATATCAACCAATAGTTTCCCATACATCAACTCAGTTTACACCACAATCACAAACAACAGTTCCTGTTGTTTCAACATCTCAAGTTCCTTCAGTTCAGTTGCAGAGTGGTGTGCAATTTGCACCTTCTGGTGGCCCACCCATGCAAGTTGTTCCTCCAAGTTATTCAGGACCTCAACCTCCACAAGGATCTGTTCACCCAACATCTTGTGGACAGGTTTCGACAACTGCAAGTTCACAGCCCACTATACCTAGTAATGTGCATTCCAAACCTGATATTCAGCATACTAGTGGAATTAATACTACTAGTATATCTCAAGGAACTGTTCCAATTGGAATTCAGCCTATACATCCTTCTCATTCAATTAGTTCAAGTCATTCTCAGTCTACTGCTTCCCCAGCGCAACAGTCTGACCAACCTTCACAAACCCAATCTCTTAGTATGCCACAAACAAATTTATCTGGAGGGATAATAAATCAGCCTCTTCAGCCACAAGTAATTGGGATTTCGCAAAATTCAACAGCAATTCAACAGCAACAACAACCACCACCACAACAGACACCACAGCAACAACAGCAGCAACAACAACAACAACAGCAGCAGCAGCAGCAGCAGCAGCAACAACAACAGCAGCAACAACAACAGCAGCAGCAGCAGCAGCAGCAACAACAGCAGCAGCAGAAGCAGCAGCAGCAACAGCAGCAACAACAACAACAACAACAGCAGCAGCAACAACAACAGCAGCAGCAGCAACAACAACAACAACAACAGCAGCAGCAGCCACTACCACCCACCCAACCACAATCTATACCTAGCCAAGGAATAAGTTCAGCTTCTTCAGTTCAGCAAATATCTCAACCTAATGCACTACAAATACATCAAACTCAAATTCAAAATAGTCAGCATGTTGCCGTCAATCAGCCTCCTAGTAGTGGCCAAAAGATTGCAAATTCTCATGCTGTTACAAATTCTCAGCCGTCTACTATAATTTCACAACTTTCAAGCCTTTCTTCTACTGCACCATCAACAACTATTCAAGCTACAAGCTACACATCCCTCCCTGGTACTGGTGTAACAAATACACCAGCAACAACTCCTGCACATACCCAATTAAATCTTGCTTCTGGACAATCACCTCTTCATACTGATCAGCTTCATCAAATTTTACCACCTACTGGTTCAACACAAGCTTCTGCTTCAAATGTACCTCAGAGCGGTAATGTTGAAGTTGTTGCTGTCGTTAGTCAAGGAAATGAAACCAGTGCCTCCAACACTGCAGCACAACCAGCTGCAACTGCAGCTGCTGGATCTGAAGAACCTGAAAGGTGAGTAATATTCTCTCTTTTTCTTTTTTACATTGATATTAGTTTTTTTTATCGTTGGAATGTATTAAGCTTGTACTTATATTTCATGTTTTTTTTTATTTCAGGTATGTTTTCTTAATTGAAATTTGTAAGTAGAATCTTATTTTGCATATATATATATATATATATATATATATATATATATATATATATATATATATATATATATATATATATATATATATATATATATATATATATATATATATATTATTAGTAATTGCCATTGAACCTTTTCCTTACACAGAAGATCACTACCCACCATAAGTAAGTAATATATGGGGAGAAATTGCGTTAAGTTGTATGTTTCTCCTGACTAAATAGATTAGAGGTAGTTAAGCAGTTGACTGAAATGAATAAAATATATAAGATTAAATCAGGTTTAAATGCTCTCAGGTCACTATCCTATCATCAGCTATATGCAGTTGAGTTGGGCGTCTATGAAAATGGAAGAGTAATAAAAGGTAGAATCGTTTGCAAAAGAGTGGAGAGTTGAAAGGGTGACAGGTAGTAAGTCATTGATGAACAGAAAACAAAAATAGGGATTGGAACATAACAGAGAAAAGAGAGAGAGAGGGAAGTTTAGACATCAAAATTCTGCGACAAAACTATCCTATCCCACAGCAAATGCCGAAGAGCAAAGGACAAAGAGTCATTGAGAGAGGGATGAAGGTGACCAATCAAATCTTTAGCGAAATTCATGTTAGAATAGATTCAAAAACTTTGGAAAGATTAGAGGTTGAAACAATTAGACTATAGGTTAGCCCAGGATGGGCAAGGGAAACTCAAGCTTCAAGTCCATTCGCATTCTATTAAGTTTTTTTTTTATTTTTTTTATTTTTTTTTATTTTTTTTTTTTTACACAACGCCACCACTCACGGGCAGAGCCCTTTTCAAGGAGGGGGCACACACACATGCACAAAGCACATTCAAACACACACACACACCTAACGCACAGCCCTCAGGTGGGCGCAAACGGAAGCCTTGAAGAGTGGAAGATTAAATACAGGAGGAAAAATAAATGATGGTAGAGAGTTCCACAGAATAGAGGTGGCTGGAAAGAAGGAGGTACCACAACGGGCTAGCCTGGGATTTCCTACTTCCACACAAAATTGGTGCGAAAGCAGGGCACCCCTTGTGCAACGAGGACGACGCAACGGTGGAGGAATGCGAGAGGACAATTCCCTCGAGCACCTGCCATTGTAGTACCTGTAGAAAAGAGATAGCGCGCCAACGTCACGTCGCAGAGACAGAGGGTCAAGTGAGTTTGAAAGTAGGGGACAGTTTATTAATCTCTTAGATTTTGACTCAACCCTATCCAGAAGAGAGGAGGAGCCGGAGCCCCCCCAAATGTGAGAACAGTACTCCATACAAGGACGAATAAGACCCTTATATATTTGGAGTAACTGCTCAGAAGAAAAAAATTCTCGCAATCTGAACAGGACTCCCAGCTTCTTAGAGGCCGCTTTAGCAACCATTGTAATATGTGGTTTCCAAGACAGTTTGTTGTTTATGTTTAGACCAAGAATGTTAATGTTATTTACAGGTGAGACGGGAGAGCCATCGAAGAGGATAGGAAAGTTAGGAGGTGTTTTTGAGAGGGAGATGTGAAGAAGTTGAGTTTTTAAAGAGTTGAATTTTACAAGGTTGCTATGACCCCACCGGGAAATCCCATCCAGATCAGCAAGAATGGAATCGGAAAGTTGAAGACGAGAAGCAAGTCTAGAAGCAAAAGAGGGAGCAGATTTGAAATGAGTAGAAGAATGCAGAGTTGAATCATCAGCATAAGAGTGAACAGAGTTAGAAGTGCAGTGGAAAAGATCGTTAATGAAAAGTAAGAATAAGGTTGGAGATAAAACAGAACCCTGAGGGACACCACAGTTGACAGAAAAGGAGGAAGAGGTCGCTTCCATCTACAACTGCCGAAATGGAACGATCTGAGAGAAAACTAGACAAGAGTAAGCAAAGGGAAGGAGGAAACCCAAAGGAAGGGAGCTTAGAGAGTAGTGACGCATGCCACACCCGGTCGAAAGCCTTGGATATGTCAAGCGCCACCACACAAGACTCCCCGAAGTCCCTAAGGGCAGAAGACCATAGATCAGTAAGATAGGAAAGTATGTCACCAGTTGACCTCGAGCGTCGAAAGCCATACTGGTGATCAGAAAGAAGAGAATGAGACTCCAAATGATCCAGGAAATGAGAGTTGAGAAGAGTTTCAAAAATTTTAGATAGCACATATATATATATATATATATATATATATATATATATATATATATATATATATATATATATATATATATATATATATATATATATATATATATATATATATATATATATATATATATATATATTTAAAAATCTTGAAAAATTAAAATTCGTTTCCATAAAAATAAACAAAAATGTCAACACAGTGGAGTTTCGTGTGTAGGATGTAACGAGTAACGAGTAACGGAAAAACCCGTTATAATTTGTAAAAATGGGGTAGCGTTACCGTTACAGCGTTACATTTTAAAACCCTTTGAAGCGTTACCGTTACTCGTTACATTTGTAACGCCCGTTACGTAACGCCGTTACATGTAACGCGTTACTGCCCACCTCTGTATATATATATATATATATATATATATATATATATATATATATATATATATATATATATATATATATATATATATATATATATATATATATATATATATATATATATATATATATATAATATATAGACATGGTGGGGAGGTCATTTGGTCTTTACAAAATTATAAAACCAT
>SEYY01019811.1:57500-80000 GCA_009176605.1 Armadillidium nasatum
TATTATTATTATTATTATTATTATTATTATTATTATTATTATTATTATTATTATTATTATTAAAAGATTGGCAACTGTTGTCATGGGATGCTGACTGTGTGAAGATGAATTCAGAAGTTGAGTTTTATATTATAATTTATATATTATATATTATATATATATATATATATATATATATATATATATATATATATATATATATATATATATATATATATATATATATATATATATAACGTACATATCGTCGAACATGGGGCACGCTCCAGAAGGCGTAGCTCCCTGGTGTTGTGAGGCTTCAGTTACTCCATATCACCATTTTCCACCGACCCCTTCCACTATGACTCAATTATAGAAATGATATATATATATATATATATATATATATATATATATATATTATATATATATATATATATATATATATATATATATATATATATATATATATATATATATATATAATATATATATATATATATATATATAATTAAATATGTGTGTGTGTGTGTGTGTGTGTGTGTGACTGTCATGGAAATCAGTGTTGAAGTTTGAAAACTGTAACTACTACCTCAACCACCTCTATTACTACTAATACTGTTAATCATACTACAATAATGATGATAATAATTAAAAATGAATTCTGAATAGAATAAACATCGACTAAAAGGCTTGAGAGAGCGAGAAAATGAGCAAGTATTTGTTTTTAAAAGTATGTTCGTATTTATGAGGGATTAAGATAGGTAGGAACTTGATTGCAGGAATAAAAATATTATTACTACGACCATGATAATAAATAAATAATGATAATAAAATAGAAACTATAAGAAATGCTTCATGGTTAGCTTATTTTAGGCCTAATGGCCATCTGTTTCTACCTTAGGCGTTATGCACAGGTGTTACCTTTTTTAGGCCCAATTTTAACCTTAACGACCACATACCTCTCTGAAGAATTTACTTGAGGCATAAATTATGAAAAATAAATAAGAACCAAAATTAGAAAACAAATAAAAATAATAATAAAGTTATTGTGAAGAGGTGAGATACTAAGGATATGAAGTCTTGTAAGGATGAGTAGGCTATATGTTTCTATTCATCAATATCAAGGAAAAGGTAAAAAGACAAATATATATCAATATTTTTTTTTAAAAAAAAAACAACAATAGAATATATATGTAAATGAGTGATAAGGCTCGTTTTTTTTCGAAAAAGAGTGCTGGGCTTGGTATTGCTCAATGTTTATAGACCCCTTGTGATTAGGTTAACTAAGTTTGTGTCTTGCTTCTGTTGTACTCAGATGTTTTCTGTTAATATATTTTGTATATAGTAACGTGCGATAATTTCTTTTAGTGATATTTTGAACTTATTTATAGTTAAATACATAAACATTGTGTTTTACTATAAAGAGTTTGTGACTTTATACTAAAGAGAAATTTTAATGTGACATTGTGTACATTACTCTATATGTATATTAAAGATATAAAGTTTTATGTTAAAAAAATATCAATTGATCTATTTATTTGTAATCTTTTAAGTAAAATTTATCGAAAAAAACTTAAATATTTCGTTACTTATTAAAAAAGTTAAACGAACCGATCACTTTCTTAAATTTTCCTTCTTTATGTAAACTTATTTTACTTATATTCTGAAACAGGTGGACAATGTGTAGAACATGTATTCATGTATACTTGAATTTTAAGTCAACAAGTATTAGACATAAGCGAGTTTGATAATTATGAAATTAAGCTTAAGTGTATTCATAACGTAGCTGGGATACCTGATCATGCTCAGCAATATACAATCTCTACCTACGCTGCTACTACCACTACTGCCTTTTACTACTTAAGAGAAAATGACACATGTATTGTAAAAGCATCACATAATAATAATAATAATAATAATAATAATAATAATAATAATAATAATAATAAAGGTTGAATATGATAAATGGAAAGACTAAAAGAGTAAGAGAGAGAAGAACATGTGTTTGTGAGAATTAAACGCTGTCAGGGGTATCAGTATTGAAGTTTGATAATTTATTACAGTGAACTTATATATTTCCTCTATTACTGGGTTACTACTACAATAATGCTGATAATAATAATAGTAATAGAAATATAAAGAATCAGAAAAGCACTGAGAAATTATAAGTAAGGATGCAAGGTTAAGCTTTTTTTTTTTTTTTTTTTTTTTTAAAATTTTAAGAACTTTTTTTTTTTTTTTTAAAGAAAAAATCATAACGAACGTCTCCGTAGAAAGGATATCTTAAGCCTAATGTGCAGGTATTCACAAGGTCAACTTGTAAGTCTAACAGTCACCTGTTTATATCGTAGATCTAATGTGTAGGTGTTCTCAAGGTCAACTTATTTTTTTGGCTTAAACTTGTGTCATCTGTTTATATCTTAGGCCTAATGCGCAGGCATTACCTTATTTTTATGTTTAAACTTGACACTTAACTGTCGCATACCTCTACTGAAGATTTTACTTGTAGCATGAAATAGAAACTTTAGAAAATTGAATAAGTTAATAAAGAAAATCAAATAATAATAGAGTACTAAGAAGGGCCCCATGATGAAATTTGTTACTATGGAAACCGACATAGATGTGGATATCTCCCACCGAGTGGTGCTATTTTTAAGTTGAGACAGGGGGCGACAAGAGAGGAGTGCCCACAACGCGTTTTAACAACAATGGGGATGTATCCTTAACGTTGTTTGGAATTTCATCTCCTGGGAGTACCAACATTTTTAATGAGGATAGAGATCTTCCCCCCCCACTTCAGTTGGCAACCGTTACATAGGACTACGCATTCTGAAAAAGAGGAAGCGTTCATGTCTAGGTGTCCCTGCATGAACATTATCATGGAGAGAGTGGGAGGGGGGAAGGGGTTGATTTATATTTTTGTTTTTAATTTTTTACTTTTTTTTTTTAAATTATTTTATTATTAATAAATTTTCATTTATCTTTTTATTTTTCAATAATTTTTTAATATTTTTATTTATTTTTCAATTATTTTAAATGTGGGTAAGGGTTCATACCTTGGTGAATGACCCTTGAAAGCTTCAGCTTTTATGAAGTCCACTTTTCTGCAGGGGAAATTTCCCATCAATCGCTCTATTTCCCTGATTCATTGGTCTTTAAAAGGAAGTCAAAAATAAATCTATTCTTGATGGTTATAAAGATAACAATCAAATTATTCTGTTTTATCTCCTATTCTTATTTCCCAAATATTTTAAGGTTACCTTCTCCCGTTTACATTTAATAAATTTAGGTTAACATTTCATGTTAACTATTGGTCAAAATATAATTTAAAAAATTTTCGTGAAGGTTGTATTTGAATTCCTTCCCATGTGTTTTAACCTGAGGGAAATCATTTATGGGACATTTTACGAAAACGGTACAATTTAATTTAACTGCACTTGACAGGTAATTTGAAGTTGTGAATATAAAGATACCTGAATTGTTTAAAATGAAATAGGAAGATTGAACTGTATAAAATAAGAAAATATTTTGTCATTGGAGATTATTCCATAAAAAAAAGAGCTTATATCACGTTAGTATAAAAGGGATTGAGAATTGCAATCTTAGAGGCTCCTTGTATTTTTATATTTTCATGCTGAAAGAATCAAAGGGGAAATTTTAATTTCTAGAATACTGTTGGCTGTTTTATTTATATCGTTATTAATTCGTTATTAATTATATTACTTAAACTTAATTTCCTTTCTTATTAAATATTATTATTATTATTATTATTATTATATTATTATTATTATTATTATTATTATTATATTTCTTTTTAAAATTTAACATTAGGCATAATATTAAATTTTAAACATTACTATATAAATTTTAATATTATTATTTAATATATTAATAATATATATATATATATATATATATATATATATATATATATATATATATATATATATATATATATATATATATATATATATATATATATATATATATACATAAATTCACACAAACATTAAAAAAACTATTTGCTTCGTCATGTATTTTTTATACTAGCAGTAGAATTTATTTAAAAAAATTGCAAAGATATCATAAAATATGCAAATAAAGGCTATTATGAATCCAATTCTTTTTGTGCCAAGTTACAAATAATGAAATTAGTTTCTGTGTGATCAATATTTTTTTCTAATTGTAAGTTATATATATATATATATATATATATATATATATATATATATATATATATATATATATATATATATATATATATATATATATATATATATATATATATATATATATATAATATTATTATTATTTATTATTATTTATTATTATTATTATCATCATCATCATCATCAAATAATTGCAAAACTATGCATATTTTTGTTTTAATTTAAAAATATTAAATAAACTATAACAATAGGCATTCTTATTGGAAATAAAATATATCTTAGAGCAAAAATATATCAGACTAATAACTGTTCGTTAACATTATTTTGCTTTCAGTTAATTACTATTATTTTCTATTTGATTATAAATATGCTTAGATTATGAACACGGAATTAGTAGTACATGGAGAAGTGCGTCCTTTTACTTCGTAGTTCAAAATAACATTCCCTCTGAGGCATCTGTAAATATGAAAGAACACCCTTTTGGACGCAAGAAAAATGAATCTGCTAAATCATTCTTTAAGCATTCTTTAAGATCAATTTCCTTACATCGAAAAGGGTGTTCTTCCTTCTTACATCCAAAAGGGTGCGTGCTCTTCCATATTTACAGATGCCTCAGAGAGAAAGTTACTTTTAACTACGAAATAAAGGTACGCAGTTTTTTCATATGTATTTAATTCCGTGTTCATATTGTAAACATATTTTTAATCAAATAGGAAAATATTATTATTATTATCATCACAATTCGAAGCCACTCTCGGGTTATATTAGTTTTAGGTTTTAGTATTTTAAAAATTTCACTTTTGTTTACAAGCTGAAAAATTTTTACTTTAAGAAATTTTATCTTATACAATTTTATTTTGGGTACTCTGTAGCCTTTGACACAACGTAATTGCCGTAATTTTCACCCCACAACCCACCTCACGAGAGAAAAAAAAAAGTTTCCTAAATTAAATTGAACTCATGTTAGAGAAGTAAAAAGTAACAGTTTGTAGGTCAAAATAATTTCCAATCTTATTGTCTAAATTACCACATCTAGCAAGTTTATTACATAATCTTTTAACATAAAAATAGTATTTCAGACGCACAATAATAACAAAAATCTCAAGTTTAAAAGGTTTTAATATTTTATAGACTACTTCAAAGTCTAAAATTATTAATACATTTTTCATCAAAAATCATCATATATTATTTACATGGTAAAAAATACAGCAATCATAAAATTTTTAATGTTACGAAATGAAAAATTCAACAAAACAAGATCGAATTCTGTAGTATGGAAGGCCGTGTACCGATAAAGGCAACAGATAATATAATTTGTCATTTGTATAGCTTGGACAAGCAACCGCTCAAGGTGTGAATCCAGTAATACATGTACACACACGCACTATATATATATATATATATATATATATATATATATATATATATATATATATATATATATATATATATATATATATATATATATATATATATATATATATATATATATATATATATATATATATATAATTTATTGCTTCCTTATTATTTGCTTCTTTTATTCCTTACACCAATGGCCTGCAACTGTAGAGCATAATGTCCTACCTGATAAGACATTCATTTTTCAAAGTACTTATTCAATTTGTGATGGAATGTCTGCTCTTTTTTTTGCATTATAAAAACTGTTTATGTATTCTCTTCCTTCTGATTTCATCCTTCATTTTGTAATTTCATTTTTAATTATCTTTGAAATCGCTACTTATGACCCGTAGTTAGTCAGCGGCGACATTTGTCAGTACTGGAATCCTTCGCAGTTCGCTTTATCATTTGTTTTGTTCTTACTTTTTACGTAATATCAATTTCTCTTTCATTCCTCTCTGTTCATACATCGATGACTCGACTCTCCATTCTCCTGCACGGGTTAAGGACCTTCTTCACATGAATAAACGGATACGACGAGGTTTGTTCGTTGTGCTAGCTCTTTCGAGCCACATTAGTGATATGAAACTCTTCGTAAATCTGTTTTTCCCTCTGAATATAGTCGTTCCTTCTTTTATACACACCTATCTATGTTAGTGTCTGATTTTTATTATTTTTCTATTATTATAATATAATATATATATATATATATATATATATATATATATATATATATATATATATATATATATATAATATATATATATATATATATATATATATATATATATATATATATATATATATATATATATATATATATATATAATCATTGAGTACATTGCTTTATTTTTTTCATCATGCGATTTCCAAGAAGTATCGTGCTCAAAGTAGTAATTAGAGTTTTAAAATTTGAAGTTGACCTTATTTGCCTTCATTCAGCTGCGCCATTCTGGAATGAAGCCGTTTCGTTTTCTGCTATTTAGGTCATTCATTGATCACCAATACTATTCGCTAACCCTTATATATATATATATATATATATATATATATATATATATATATATATATATATATATATATATATATATATATATATATATATATATATATATATATATATATATATATATATATATATATATATATATATATATATATATATATATATATATATATATATATATATATATATATATATATATATATATATATATATATATATATATATATATATATATATATATATATATATATATATATATATATATATATAATATATATATATATATATATATATATATATATATATATATACAGCTATAAAGTTGCGAGAGAGGTGGTAAAATTTATAGATTATTTAGTTTTGCTTTTTTTTTGTTTTTTTTTTTATTTATTTATTTTTTTTTATATTAAATAAATTGCCGAAATGAATGCAGTTTTAATGTTGTCAGTCTCTTGCCCTTCACTATTTTATGAGTTTCTATAATTTGTAACCTATTTCCAAAATTCAATTCTGTAACTTTTTTTTTTTTTTTTGTGTGTGTGTGTGTGTGTTCTTGTGTTGCCCAAATTAGCGTTTTTAAAGTTTTTAATGCCTTATTTCTTCTACGTACTTATCTTTAAAAGCAGACTTTTAAATTAGATGTTAAAGCTCCTTTTGAATTCTGCAGAATTCACTTTGCGCATCCAATTTCATATATATATATATATATATATATCCGCATATATATATATATATATATATATATATATCCGCATCCGCATATATATATTATCCGCATATATCCGCATATAATTATATCCGCATATATATATATATATATATATATATATATATATATATATATATATATATTATATTACAACCTTTCCCACAATCGTTGGGTGGTATCTATCACAGGCCACATCCCTCCCTTCACCAATCTTTTCCATTTATTCCTATCCTCTGTCAACCGCACACCCTCCTCCCAATTCAACCCTCTATCCCTTAACAGCTCCTTGACATTACTCATCCAATTCCCCTCGGTCTCCTCCTATCTCTTACACCCTCCACTTCTGAAACAAATACCTTTTTAGCCATGCTCTCTTCATTCATCCTACAAACACCATCTCAGCATACTTTGTTCAGCTCTCTCAACCAAGCTCTTTCTCCATCCACACATTTCTTTTATTCTAACAATCCTAACTATCTCTTCTACCAACTCCACAAACCGCTCTCAGACCTTTCATTTCGAAAACTTCTATTTTTTTCCTCTTTCTAGCGTTCAACCTCCATACTTCACTCCCATACATAACCACCGGTATACAGCATCCCTCAAATATTCTCACCTTCACCTCCCTTGGTAACCTTCCTCTATCCCAAATATCCCTCAAACCACCTAACACCTTCTCCCCTTCTCTTATTCTATGACCAACTTCATCACTCATACTTACATCAGCCTCTCCAAAAATCACCCCCAGATACTTAAATACAGTGACTATCTCCAATTTCTCCCTACCTACTTTAATTTGTAAATCATCTCCCTCAACCACACCTCTCTCCCCTCCCTCACTATTTTTCATCCACAGCACTTTACTCTTACCCGCATTTACTCTTAAGCCCAAATCATCACAACCCTTTACAAACTCATCCACCAATACTTTCAAATTTTCATGTGTTTCAGCCAAAAGTACCACATCATCCGCATACATCAACACATTTGCATCCCACATACCATCATGTTCCCTTATTCTCACCCCTTTCCCTATCCTATCCATTTTACTAACCACTTTATTAATAAATAAATTAAAAAATCCCGGAAAATTAAAAATTATAAATATATATATATATATATATATATATATATATATATATATATATATATATATATATATATATATATATATATATATATATATATATATATATATATATATATATATATATATATATATATATATATATATATATAACCCTTTTTCTTAGTTATTATTTTTACTAATTATTATTATAATAATTTTTATCATTATTATTATTTAATTTTTATTTCTTTTTTTAAGTCTTTGAGTTGGTAGATAAGTTAATTGTTTTTGATATCCGAGAAAAGGTTATTTTTCTTTTATTTTTTCATGTTGACAGTTTTCACGGATTGGCGAGAGCGCTCTCGGACTTCGCATTCACTTCCCCTCCGTCTTCAGTGGGGCCTTTCCCTTCGAATTTCGTACCTCCCATAACTACGACGAACTCTACTACTTATAGTATGTCTAGCTTGTCTTCTACACCTGTTAGCAGTTCTTCAGTCACTTTCAATGCCCCCACTGGTGCCTTTTTTCTGTCTCGAGGTCTTCAGAATAATGGCCAATTGAATCGGAGTCATGGATCTTTACCTTTGTCTTCTTCGTCCTTCCAAAGTTCGTCTTCTGCGGCATCCTCGTTCGACATGTCACCTGATCTTGGTGGGATTTCGTTAGGTGGCAAAGAAGAAATGGGAAAGACAGACGGCAAACATCACCGCCAGCTGCCTACAAACAGGTACCAGAATAATCGATCGGGTTTTGCTCGTGTGCTACTTGTGAGTTTGTTTTTGCAACAGTCCATCCCTTCTAATACGCCCAACAAATCCCGCAGTTGTTCTGGTTATTAATTAATTTTTTTTTATTATTATTATTTAACACGTGTTGGTGTCGTAACACATCTTGGGCATTCATGTAGAGGGTGCATCAGGTTTAATAATATTTTTATCGTTTTTGTCTCGAGCTTTTTATTTCCTATTCATAATTGATCACCTTTTAAATTTTCTTCCGCGTGGCTTCTCGTTTGAGTTGTTGTTTTCGTTGTTCAGCTACTTCGATAAGTCATTTACTTATATTGAGCTTGTTTTTATTTATGTTCATTGGTGTTGGTGCATATTTCTCTACTTTGTATTTTCAGCTTGAAAAAGTTAACACTTTGTTTTGATTGAATTTAATTTTTATCACATTATATATATATATATATATAATATATATATATATATATATATATATATATATATATATATATATATATATATATATATATATATATATATATATATATATATATATATATATATATATATATATATATATATATATATATATATATATATATATAACTAAATATGAACTAGAGACAACTTCACTTGTAATTTTATTCAAGAAATAAAATTCTAAAAATTAACTGGTGTGTATCCAGGTGTGTTACGTGACTTATTGTTTCAAAATTTTTGCTTAAAAATTGTATTTAGATTTTTGTAGTGTTTTTCTGCTTTTCTTTTGACAATCCTAGAGCAGTCTTCTGTGTATATATATATATATATATATATATATATATATATATATATATATATATATATATATATATATATATATATATATATATATATATATATATATATATATATATATATATATATATATATATATATATATATATATATATATATATATATATATATATATATATATATATATATATATATATATATATACTTTTACACCACCCACCGTCAAAGATTGCTGGAGTAAATTACCATATGCACTTCATCAAACAAGCTTGAAATTGCCAATCTAATTGCATATTTTTTTTTGAAAAAACTGCACCCCTTATGATGCAAGGGTTTTGTAAAGTCTGTGGAATTCGGATATTCGTTCGGTTCCTTAGAGTACCTTCCTTTGTAGTACATAAAGTACGGAGAAAGAGACTTAGTTATTTCGCTGAGGATTTATGAAGGATATTTTCAGTCTTTTTGCCTAATACTCTATCAAATGATGAAAGGAAAATGAACTTCTCTCCCCCCCCCCTCTCAAATGTAAGAATAGTACATTATAAAATGGCGAATGTGACTCTTTTCTAGTTTGACTAATTTTGATATGGAAAGTAAATCCTGTAGTCGGAACATAATTCCCAGATTCTTTGATGCCATCTTAGTAGTTAGTACCCATTGTGATATATGCCTCCAAGAAAATTTAGTGCTTATTTAGACACAGAATTAGTTTATATTACTCCAATGGAAACCGACAGAACTGCTGAAAGAGGTAGGAATGTTAAGAAGTGTTTTTTATTTCAGAGGGAAACTTGTAGAAATTGAAATTCGTATGGTTTATTTTGACCCACTGAGAAATAGGTAAGTTGAAGTTGAGAGGCAGCCCTTAGATGCAAAATCAAATGGTCGTTTATGAAATGTAGGAGGAGTAGGAGAAAAAGCAGCTCTTGAGGAACACTCATATTGACAAGGAAGGAAGGAAGATGTCGCCCCATTGACAATGAATGGAAAGAATTAAAGAAAGCTAGATATATGTGAGCAAAATGAAGGAAAGTATATTTGAGAGTATGTTAAAGACCTTGGGTTTGTCAAAGCACCACTGTACAGGACTCCTCAAGGTCCCACCCTCTCAAGGGTTTAAGATTATAGATCAGCGGGATAGAGAAATTCACAACTTCAAAGAATATATATATATATATATATATATATATATATATATATATATATATATATATATATATATATATATATATATATATATATATATATATATATATATATATATATATATATATATATATATATATATATCAGTTTATAGCAATATTAAGTTTCCTTTCCTGTCTATAGCAGCTATCAATAGTGATATTCTCAACATTCTGCACCACCTCTTACTTTCTTTGTACTTTAAAACATTTGATTACTTTATAATCTTTCCTTCCTTGGGCTGATAACACTACCTTTCTTTAGTCTTTCCATTTTAAAAAAAAAAATATCAAACACCTGATGCTAAAAGATGGCTTTGGAATATTTGGCCTCGGATTTTTTTTCCATTTCTTTGTGGAATAAAACACTTGCACCACTTCAAAATCTTATCCTTCGTTTATCTACATAATTTATTTTTCCATGCAACATCATGATCTTAATTTCGAAAACATCACTCAAACTCTTCTTTGTTATGACACACTTGTATCTCCTTTTCTCGTAACTTCTTGGATGCATCATTTTTCTTTTTTCACTTACAAAATAAGTTCCTAAGAGATTGGCTAAACTGAGTCCTTTTTTAAGAAGAACTTTTGATTTCTATTTTATTACTACCTTAAATAATTTAAATGTTGATATTTTATTTTCATATGTATTTTGTTTTTGATTTGTTTTTTTCTGTAAATCCATATGGCTTTGCAATATCCTGACTATTCGAAGCATTTATAAGAGCTAGTGCTCTCACAATCAAATATTTTTAAAAAATCTACCATATAGCTGACTTCTCTTATTCATTATATGTTCCATCAGCTGTTGGACTATTTTAATATGATAATTTGTGCTACAATCACCTCTTGTTTATGTGATTGATTATAGTTATGCAGTAGTTTTTTTTTAGTTATTAGATTTTGTTTAGCTATTTGTACAAGATTGGAAGTAAGCTTATGTTTTTAGACCATCTTTATCTCCTTTTTTATACAGAAATATGATGTCCTTCTTTGCCCATTTGTCAGAGATTTTGAATTCTTCCAAGCATTTATTTAGCAGCCCAGTTAATATAATAGGAATTTCGTCATCGCAACATTTTAGTATCTTCACCAGGTGACTTTCATCTTTTCATATGTTTTATGGCATGTATTATTTCGGTAGGAGTTATTGAGAAGACTTGAAAATATCATTGTAATTTATGTTTATAGGTTGCTCATCATTAGTATTCTCATGCAGCTTGACAAAATGTATCTACTCTACTTCGTATTACTCTACCCTACTCTACCTCATTAGTTTATTCTAACATTCTTTTATTGCTGTTAGCTGCTGATTCCCTAAGTGATAGCTGTTTTTTTGCCTTTGCGAGCGATTTATAATTTTATACTAGTTTTGTAAGAGAGGTAATGGGTTGAGATTCCTAGGGGAGATCATGTACTCATATTTTATTTTCTATTGAAATTGTGGAGTAGCTCGTTAAATGCTCTTGTATCATTTGTGAGAATTTTGTTTATAACTTTGTTCACTTTAATGTATTCTGTTTTATCATTAAGGTTTCTATAATTAGTCTTGGTTCTTTTTTTTTTATCACAGTTCTTGTCTATTCAGGTTATTTTTTTTAATTTCAATTTGTGGCAACGTAGTTGCATAACGTTGAACCCAGTTATTTGGTTGACTTCATTAACTTTGTATTGTAATTCCATAACCTTCTTTTTAGATCTAAATTCTTCTGTATTTTATTAGAATTGTTCAATATCTTGACGATTGGTTAATTTCCTTCATATAAATTTTACTCTTTTCCGCTTTATATATATATATATATATATATATATATATATATATATATATATATATATATATATATATATATATATATATATATATATATATATATATATATATATATATATATATATATATATATATATATATATATATATATATATATATACTTCTATTTATATTGTTAAACTTTATCCACCTCTGGGTTCCTCTGATTATTTTCTTTTCTCTGTATCATTTTCCGCAGGAAAGACCCCTTACTATTGTAACATTTCGGTCCCGCAAGCTGGTCAGATTTGCGGTCGTACTTCTTTGATTTCCCTTGGAATGATTATTGCTTCCATGAAAGGAGCCCATCGGAGTGTGTAAAAAGCTTTACCGAGGTGATTTTCTTTGGTGTGGAGGCATACATTTCATATTCTTTCCCTTCTAACTAAACCTAGCAAGCCTTGGTTTAACTCTGCTTGTTCTCGGGCTGTTAGCCTCAGGGATGCTGCCTTCAAGGATTACCGTCGTCTTCAAATTCACGCAACTTATATTTCATCCTGGAATCGTGCAAAATCTATTCTCCGTAATCAAAAACTATCTTCTCCGTTGAAAATTCAATAATCTTCCTGGTTTCTCTTCCTCACCCTCTTTCTGGCTTTTTTTTTTTTTTTTTAAAATGTCAACTCTAACTTTGCTTTTTCTTCATTCCCCTCCTTCTAGTATCTTCTGAAAGCACAACTGCCTTTTCCTTCTACAGCTGAACTCTTCGGTCATACTTTTGCCTCGAATTCAACTTAAAACGATTCCAGAACTATTCCTCCTCTTTCAGTCCTCTCCGATTCATTTATGCAAAAAATTATAATTTCTTCTAAAGGTTTCATTTCTGCTGTTCCTCAGCTTAACACTAAGTAGGAGTACGGTGCTGATGGTATTAATCCTGTGGTTCTCAAAACCTGTGCTTCTGAATTTGCACCCTGTCATGGTAATCTATTTCGTCTCTGTCTTTCTGCTTCAACCTTTCTTTCGCGCTGAAAAGAGCGCTCATTCGGCCTGTGCCGAAGAAGGGGACCCCTCTCAACCCTCCAACTACCAACCCATTTCTTTTAACTCCGTTCTTTCTAAAGTGTTTGAATTTATCCTTAAAAAAAATTTGGAAACTTCTCAGTTTTTCTAATCTTTGCGCGCCAGTGTGGCTTTAGTAAAAAACGCTCTACAGGTGTTCTTTCCCTCCTCTGACTCTTGGTCATCTACTCTTCGGCATTTCGATGAATCTTTCGCTGTCGCGTTGGACATATCGAAAGCCTTCGATAGAGGATGGCACAAATCTTCCCTCTTTCCACTTCCCACTTTCGGAATCTATCCTCTCTGTGGTCTTCTCTCTGATTTACTCTCAGGTCGTTCTGTTTCAGTCGTTGTAGACGACCACCGTTCATCCTTTAAATCCATTAATAGTGATGTTTCTTAGGGTTTTGTCTTATCTCCAATACTTTCTACTTTTCATTAATGATCTCTCTCTTCTTCATTACCTATCCACTGCTTTGCTGATGACTCCACCACTCGTTACTCCTTTCAATTTGAAAAACGCCCTCCCAACCACAGTTATAATTGACGTAATGAGGGTGGCCTCGTAGCAACTAACCCCTGATCTTTCTCGTATTTCAAATTGAGAGAGAGAGAAAACAAGGTCGTTTTCAATGCTTCAAAACTCAATTCTTCCATTTGTAATTGACACAACCTTCCACACATCTGACATCTTCTTTGAAAACGCACACAACTCAAACCTTCATCTGTTCTCAATATTCTTGATGTTTCTTTTTTTGTAGTCTTTCGTGGAAGGATCACGTTACTTTTCTTTCTTAAGCTTTTAAGCTGTTGGGTTTTCCTAGGTTCCTTCGTAACTACTCGCCATTTCATTTGTTTGCTCTGTATATAGGCGTTGTTCGCCTCTGTATAGAGTACTCTTCACACATCTTGGGTGGTTCCACTCACATGTCTCCTTGAAAAGGTGGAATCTAGAGCTTTTCGTCTTACCAACTAATCCTGCCTGTCGAATTGTCGCATCACTTTCTTTATACTATCACTGTTACAAAAGACATTGATTTTTTTTGAACTCTTAACCCTGTCTCATATATTTAAAAAGAAGGGTTCATGCGACACACCTTTCTACACCACAGCTTCACCCTTTCTCTGTCCATCTCTCTGACTCTAGACTTAACCGCTATGCTCAAACTTATAATGTACTCTACTCTGGAACGCTCCTTTCATCTATTTTCCAAACTTCTTTTGACTTTCAGACGCCGTATATCTGGGAATGTCGGCCTTTAACGACCAGGTTCCGTTATTTCTCCAAATCTGGTGGATTATTAGTAGGCCTCTGGCGTTTGCTCACCAGATTGATATATATATATATATATATATATATATATATATATATATATATATATATATATATATATATATATATATATATATATATATATATATATATATATATATATATATATATATATACACGAGGGCTGGCTGAAAAATAACGCCTGTTGATGCGTTGCTAAGTAACGGAAATCGGTATAAACATGTTCAGACATGCGTTCGTTTTATAGTTATTTGGTTTCATTGTTGTGCAGTGATTGAAAAATGAAAACTAATAGTGATACTTCGTTGAACAAATGTGCAGTGATTGAATTTTTACATGCTGAAGGTGTACAGAATGCGACTGAAATTCATTGTCGTTTGCTCCATGTGTATGGGACGGACACTATGGATGTTAGCAACGTTTGTTGATGGGTCCGTAAAGCAGCTCTTTCCATAAAGGTGAAATGTCGATTCATGATGCTCCGAGAAGTGACCGCCCCATTACAGTGACGACTGACCAACATCATGCTTGCTTTGATGACATTATTTGGAGAAATCGAAGAATTAATCAGTCTGAAATTGCTTCCATGCTTGTCCAATCAATAATTACAGATTTATAGTGTAAAAAAATTTGTGTTAGTATGAGTGCCAAGGCAGCTGATAGAAGACATGAGGAAACAGCATGTCGCTTGCTAATGAAGTTCTTTGCCGTTATCGTTGAGAGGGAGATCAATTTCTCGTAAACATTGTAACTGAAGACGAAACGTGGGTCCACCACTACGATCCTTCCCAGGCGTTACAGAAGCTTGAAATTCGAGGTTACTGACCTCACACACTACAATCCTGATCTGCCCTCCAGTGATTTTCACTTATTTCCAAAGTTGAAGGAGAGTCTTCGGGGATTAAGGTTTGGTCCAGATGATGAGGTGAAGAAAGCGATAGCGGACTGGTTCCGGAAAACAGATCAAACTTCTTTTCAACCGGTTTCGAGAAGTGGGTTCAACGTTTGCAGAAATGTATTGATGTTCGAGGAAATTATGTAGAAAAATATTACATATTCATTGAATAAACCTTTGACCTTTCAGTCTGTTTCATTACCTTTCCTGCAGTGTATGAGATTTTACGGTAAAACAGGCGTTATTTTTGAGCCCACCCTCATATATATATATATATATATATATATATATATATATATATATATATATATATATATATATATATATATATATATATATATATATATATATATATATATATATATATATATATATATATATATATATATATATATAGTGGATTCTAAGCTTAATTTTGTTGTTACGAGTAAACAATGTAACATTTTAAACGTTAGTACGACACAAGATTTTTCCATTAAGTAATAATAAAATAAACAAACATTTTCACCATACTAAATAGGTAATAATATTTACAAAATAAACATCGTTGCATTTTGTTTAAAGGTTAATAAAAAAAAAATAAAAAAAAAGAAATATACAAATTGTCATCATACTTTTTAACGTGTATAAATAACATTTTTAGGATCTCACACACTTATACGAAATAGTTTGGTTAAAGCCAGCGGTAAATTTTCTATCGTATGTGTCATCATATTAGAAATTAAATTGTAAGTTAAACAGATTTGTTGTTGCCTTCCTTCTAAGTGCTACAATAATAAATAAAACAGAAGGCAATTTTTCTGTAATTTTTTTGTTTTATTTATTTAGTTTTTTTATATATTTTTTATATTAATTAAATGATAGGTTTTCTGATGAATGGACCGTCCAAATAACCGGTATTATATATATATATATATATATATATATATATATATATATATATATATATATATATATATATATATATATATATATATATATATATATATATATATATATATATATATATATATATATATATATATATATATATATATATAACTCGATTGATTATTATAATAAAAACTCGATAATGAAAAACTCATAGTAGCTCCCTCTTTCTCTCCCTCATGAGAAAGTATGAGAAATTATACGTCATCATCTGCATGACGTCGCTGATTGGTTCATTTCATTGTAGACGTCACAAAGCTCCGCCTTATCAGCTGGCAAGGGACGAAGAGCCTTGCAACAGTGAATCCAACCACAAACTTGGGAAGTTGAAGCCATTTTAGTACAGTTCAAGTACGCTTTCATGCGTTCTATTTTCATGTAACCTCTCGTAATTTGTATTTACACATAGTGCTTTGTGCCATCTTTTTCCTTGTGATACAATTCCATGGGAAATTTTTGTGTAGCCGCCATTTGATCCTTTAAGCCAGTTCTGTTCCATAGAGCGTGCTGTTGGTGGTTGTGTTAAATGAGCCTATTTTAAGTGAAAATTATTATTATATAATCATTCTTATCATTGTACTGTTATTATTACGGTAAAGACGGGTTTGGCAGAAATCCAGATGCACAATTTGTTTTTATAATTATTATTATATAGGGCTGCTATCGAGTGTTGTTCCCTGATCTAAGAAAGTGGCTTTTTTTTTCTATTTTTGTTTTGTATTTTTTAAAACAGTAACCACGTGTCTTTCATCGGAATACATTTTTCGTTCACGTTCTCCCCCGTTTTCTCGTCTCCTTCACCCACACAGCTTGTTGTAGAGCGGGTCGTTCGCGCATCCTTCTCTCTTCATTTCGTATCGATCGGCGTCCACCGCAAGCGCATCGATAGGAACTGAGGAAGGACACAAAAGCATTTTGCTGGCCTTATCCGTGAGAAGCGGAGTCAAGATAGCAGCGGTTGCAGCCCGTAAGGTCTCGCCTCATGCGAGACGCCATTATGGCCGCTGTCTTCGCGAGACATTTTTTAAATTGAATTGACTTAAAAAGAAAGAAAAAAAAGGCATCAGTAAAACTATCGCGTTATCCAAGTGATTTATTTGAAAGTTAACTACATGACATCTCTCGGGATTGTTTACTCTAGTGATAGCATTAATAGTGACATAAGTAGTGAAAAAATATACCTGATTTATATTTCATAAGAGATATGTCCGTGATGATGGGATACGGAAATCAAGGTCCAGGGGGTGGTCCCACAACTTCAGCCGAATTACTGTATGCCCCACCTGGATGCGGACTTAGTCCCCATCCACTGACAACTCATGACAGCGGGATAGATATGAGCCCTCACGATTTGGATTCTCATGGATCGGATTCCCAGGACTTGCAGCATCACAATCCAACATTAACCCCCCAGGATTTGATTGAGTACCATGATGCATCTTCGTCTAGTGATAGCAGGGCTTCGTTTTCGGAAACATTGTCAATGTCAATGGACGACTATTCTGAAGGAGGGGGAGGGGGGGCTCCAAGAGGAGTTTCGCCTCACTCCGCAGTAGAACGTTCTACAAAAACAAGACGTCGACGAAGATCTCCACCGAAAGCTACCTTTGACTTCAACGACAATTCTCTCCTATCGGTTTATACATTTTTCAAAACTTTTCTAGGGTATGTGTGTAATATATATATATATATATATATATATATATATATATATATATATATATATATATATATATATATATATATATATATATATATATATATATATATATATATATATATTGTGAATTTGTTGAGAGGTAAGTGTGGGAAACTCGGCAAAATATGCATCTCACAAGATGCATTAATCATGTTTTCCTTGGCTTCATGCATTTGAAATTGCCGACGTGGGAGTGTAAAAAATTATTATTATTTAAACTAATGGACTGATCTTTATCCTCACTCATTGCTAGTACTAAAACTATATTCTTGATTATATATATATATATATATATATATATATATATATATATATATATATATATATATATATATATATATATATATATATATATATATATATATATATATATATATATATACTTTGGGGAGAGTGGGGTGCATTTCAATTCCTGTTTTACTTTTTTGTCATTTTCAAAATTGTATGTTTTTGTTGGCCAATTGGCACACAAATGAAAAACTTCAACAATTCTTGCTTTTCGTACTCCCTTTCAATTCATTAAAAGAAAGAAAAAATAACGACTCTGCAATTAAGTAAAAGTCACGTTTTGATATATATATATATATATATATATATATATATATATATATATATATATATATATATATATATATATATATATATATATATATATATATATATATATATATATGAGAGAGAGAGAGAGAGAGAGAGATTTTTGATATTTTGTGGTTCGTTTTAAAGCTCTCTGCCATTTATAAGGACTGCTGGTATGATTTTGAGTTGGAATGAGAGAGGTAACGTCTCCTACGCACACAATCCCTTCAAAATTGTAAGGTCGCCAATGTTTCGAGAAGTGAAACATTTCCTACATATGTAATCCCATGTCGATCGAATTTTCCAAAGAGCGCTACATAAGAGCCCAACATAAGAAATTCCCTCGTTGTTTGTAAGTGACTTTCGAAAAATCGATCCTCTTTAATGAACATATTCTGGTACTAACTGGATCGAAGCGCTGTAAGACTTTAGCACAATATAGCCTATACGCACGCACACACACACCACACCAACACACACACACACAGCAATTTTTACGTTGCACTCCTAACATCATCGACCACTGATTGTACGTTTGTACCTTTTCCTTGAAATTGCTTTTTATTATATATTATATATATATATATATATATATATATATATATATATATATATATATATATATATATATATATATATATATATATATATATATATATATATATATATATATATATATATATATATATATATATAGAAAGAGTGAATATCTTTCAGTTCGTTTTCTAACATTGGTATTTCTTTAAAAAAAAATTTTTTGAGTATTGTTGATGCTCTTTTACTCTTTTAAATTATTGAGCATTTAAGTGTGAAGTGAAAAGAAAATGGATAGAATTGTCGCACGAGCTTCCCTAAGGAGGAGGAGGAGGTATGCGATTAACATTCATTGTCCATTGTAATAGCGATAGTAGTTTTTAAGGAGAATAATGTAAGTCTAAGAAAAAGATTTTTTTCTTCAAAATAGTTTATCATATTATTAGTTAAAGTTTTTTTTAAATTTATTATTTATTCCTTTACTAATAAGCTTTGAGAATAGTTTAATTCCCTATAATTCTACCTTATAAATAGCTTTTTTCATGGTGCAGCTTGTTCACAGTCTGAGCATCATTTAATACAGCATTTCCCCAACTGGGGTTGGCATAGACCTCCAGGGGACCAAAGAAGCTTTGAGGGGGTTCCTCAATGAGAATGTTATTTCGGATATTCATAATATGAGCAGAGGATCCCATGGTAAAATATTATAAGTAAATAGTAAAGTTAGGACTCAGGGGGGGGGGGGCTCTACAAGCAAAAAAAAAAAAAGGTTGAGAACCCTTGATTTAAAGCAAAGGCCAAAGGTGTAAAATGAAACATTGTTGCCATTCAAAAATTATTTTCCATTCATGAGTGTCAACCCAAAAATTCAAAACAAATTTACAAAAAGCACTTTTAAGCTTTTATAATCATACATGAAAAATATATGATACTTTTGCATTATCTTGATCAACATCTTGAGTTTTCAAGAAAGTTATCTAGTGATAAATCATTATCATGTATATACTTGAGAAGGAATTGGACCCTTCATAAAATCAGAAGAGATTTCAACATTCTTCCTGTTCTATATGTTTTTAGACAATTTCTCAGACTACAATGTTTTTGTTGGAAGGAGGCTTACGAAAATGCATGTGATTATATTTAAGAGCTGGTAATTAGCTGCCGCAGGTAATTCTTATGATGGCGTACAGGAACAACTGACTGACAGTGTTGATCCTAAAAATATTTGGTATGCTGAATTTGATGACTATTTCCAACATTACTGCGATGCTCTGCCAGTTCCTTATTCTAACTGACAAATGTTTGAATTTGTGAATTCTCTTTTTTTTTTCCTTTTCTTTCCCTGATTTTGTTATATTCTTTTTCTCATTTCCCCAGAACTTCATTTTGATTGTCATTTCTACATTTTGTACAATCTAATGTTACATATTGCTTTTCTTTTGTCATTATTTGAATGTCGGTGAAACAACTTTGCAAGTGTTTTCTTTGTATGCCTTGCAATCTATAATGTTAAAGAAGGAATGAACTGGGGTTTCTTGTCTTCGAGTCATATTCACTAAACAACTCATCTTAACATAAGTAGCAATCTGCTGTCCTGTTTCCTGTAGTAATCTTGATTAGTAATTACTATTTTGTTAATCTAAATTATGGAAGACAGTCTTAAGCTTATTTATGAACCTCTTGAGTCTGAAATCTGAATAATTAATTATAAGTTTATCAAACTCTAAACCAGATTGGTATATATGTATATGTAGTTACCACAGCCAACATACATATACGAGTAATATATATATATATATATATATATATATATATATATATATATATATATATATATATATATATATATATATATATATATATATATATATATATATATATATATATATATATATATATATATATATATATATATATATATATATATATATATATATATATATATATATATATATATATATATATATATATATATATATATATATATATATATATATATATATATATATATATAGTACTCGTATACGGTATATATATAATAGAGCATGAACTCTTGCAAGCCAGTGGATCTGGGATAAATATAAGCATGAATGGTTCCAGACTTCGATCATAAATTACAAGAAAGATTAGTGGGTAGATATTATAAAGGTCGTATTCCATAATGTTAAAGCAGTAGGGTGGGTGACAGTTATAGGAATGAGAATGATTCCCTAGTTATGGCATTTGGAAGGAAAGATGTGGTTGAGAGACAGAAGCAGATCAGTGTACCAAACCAAGGCACAAACTTTTGAGTGTAAGTTTTGAGAAACACAAGACGAATACCATCAGATTTGGATACCTTCTTAGCATATATATATATATATATATATATATATATATATATATATATATATATATATATATATATATATATATATATATATATATATATATATATATATATATATATATATATATATATATAGTGGGATCTTCAAAGTTTCTAGAAGTTGGTGCGAAAAAGCTACTCATCAAATTTAAAATGTTATTCCAGGAAAATGAATTCGTTCAAGTGTGTTATGAAGTGTGTGTTTTTAATTTAATATCATACATTACTGGGGGAGAATTTTTTTTTTTCTTAAACAGCCTCCATGTGAGTAATAGCAATTTCTGTTAAAAGTGAATCATGAATAAATATAAAATTCCATGTGTAACATGGGTGGATAAAGGATGAAGTCATGAGTTTTGAA
>SEYY01019811.1:85000-87500 GCA_009176605.1 Armadillidium nasatum
ATATATATATATATATATATATATATATATATATATATATATATATATATATATATATATATATATATATATATATATATATATATATATATCCATATGTAAAAAAATTCTTTCAATATGTCTTGAAAATATGGATATATATATATATATATATATATATATATATATATATATATATATATATATAATGTATGTGTGTGTCTTTGTAAATAAACTGCATCCTTCAAAATCAACGACATAACAGCCAAAGAAAGGCAAATTCATTTGGAAATATGAGAGGTCATCTGTACAGTTTGCAGTAGACAGTCATCAAAGTAGACCATCTACATAAAGCAGACACAGTCACATTAACCTGACTTTCCAGCATCCATTAACAGTTACTCATCAGTCTTTTCTATGAAACCCTTCTTTTTCCTAATCTGAAATGGTAGCAAATTCCAAAAGAAACTCAAAAAAAGAAAAATGTTGCATTTTCAATTAAGATTGATTTATAGTTAATAGTGGATTCTATTTTTGCCCATCAATATCATACTGTAAACAAATTCAAGTTTTAAAAATTCATTCCCTTAAAACATGTACAGGAAACTATAATAATTCAGTAAACTTCATATATTTTCTCTTAGCATAAGGATTCCCATAAGGGAGAAAGTAGGGCTTGTACCCCTGTAGGTAAAATTGACCACACACTAAATTTATACTGTTATATAAAGCCGATTATAGTTAATCTGTAAAGAAACCTCGTCTTTAGATCATTAAAAACTTTTTAAATGTATAAACTTTTTAAGTATATAGCTTACTCTTCATTGAATGAAAAATTAAATTTAAATAAATATTATTTAATCTCAGTATATTACGAATTTTCTCGTACGAGAGATTATGCTCTAATACGTCAGTATATTAACCCCATTCCCTATGATCTAGACTTTCATTGTTGAAGTTATTATACGTTTTGATAGCATTTTGCTTTCACATTAAGCTACAAAAAATGTATATACATTACGCATGAGAGTAGATATATTTTGTTCTGTAACAATTTAGTTGAAAATTTTGATCTGTAACTTCTATCTTTAAAGTTGTACAATAAATTGGGGTAAAGCATTTGAATGTGTGAAAAAGGGTACTTAAATAAATATGTTTGCAGGGAAATATGAAAGGGAAGTAGTTAATTTTTTCAAAGTACCTTCAATAAAATCGACCTTTTGTTTTATGATATATTGATGATATTGCGTTCAGTAGGAAGATATTATTTTTATATTATCATCATTATCGAGAATATAGGTTTCTCAAACTTGTACGTTTACATACTTGTAAATATTACTCGAGATGGTTGAAAAAAGAATAATGTAGAAAAAAAAAAGATTTTTTTTTTAATTAAAAGTATATCTGAGAATATTGATGTTCTGGAGCTTAGGAGTGATAATTTTTATTAGTTGAAATAATTTAGTGTAAAAGAAATGCAGAAGAAAGACTTTTCTTAGGAAAGTAGAGACTGGTTATGGTGTTTATTGGATGGATGTCACAATGTAGGAGGAGCCAAGTGTTTGAGAAAAATTTTGCTTAGTTTAAGGTAAATATTAGTGAAAGTAAATTAATTGTGACAAGATGAAAGAAACATTCCTTGATTTCAGTCTCTTCTGGGTCTGAAAATTGATTTATATAAGTACTGTAGAAATGTTTGTATAAGAAAGCGGTAAAATGTTTTTAGTGATATGGGACCTTCAAGTTATCATGTTAGCGCAAGGATGAAACTAAAACTGGATATTATTTTATTAGTTGTGAATTGTGGGAAGGGAAATGACAAATTATATAGTCATTTCTGTGAAATAGGTTAACATCCTTAGAGTGATAGTGGAGACGAGAGGTGTTTCAGCGTTGTGAATCTATTAACATGGAAAATATTGGTTTAAAGGATAAATAAGGAAAGTGGATTCTATAAAAATAGCGGAATATTCCCTCGTTGTGCGATATAATTGGAAAGCTAAATCGATAGTGAAACTTTTTTAAAGTAATTGTAAATGATGAAAGGAAGAGAGAGAGAGAGAGAGAGAGAGTAATAAATATGTGTAATAGTGGTTTAGTGTGATTGAAGCTTTGAACCACAAGAGCACATGTGTATTGAGAAAGATTGTGGGATGAATGATAACTTTAATAAAAAAATTTTTTTTGAAGAAGAAGAGCATCGCGATAAATAGATTCAAATCACAGATGTCTGATTTTATTTATGGTAATCTCGGAAGGAAAAAAAATTATGAAAAGGTTTATAGGTGAAAATTTTATTATAATCGTACACTACTCTTCAGCAGTACATTTGAAATATTAATTTTTAATTACCGACCATCCAGTTATGTACCATTAACATCCATTAGAACTCTTTGATTTGTTCGCGTTCCACCTCCACTCCCCCGAACTGCTAAATTCTTACACTGAATGTTATTTTATTTTCCATATTTTACACGTTAATTTTTTTTCAAATGCAAAAGCAGTAGTTGCACATGCCATG
>SEYY01019811.1:92500-100000 GCA_009176605.1 Armadillidium nasatum
AGTTTCAATTAAATTTCAATGATATTTTTTTTTTTTTCCTCATCTGGAATTTGGGTATTGGTATATGTCTGGGTACTGTGTAAAATGCTTTGATGATGTCTATTGTGGCCAAAACTGTGGAATGGAGGGGAGAACATGTTTGAATCTTGTTTGCATGTGTAACGTTGTCATTGAGTATGATACTTATATAAATCAGTTTATAAAGTTTGAGTCTGTAAGACGATGGGTATTTGGGATATTTATTAGGTGTTAGGATTGGAATGATATGTGCATATTTCCAGAGTGTGAGAATGATGTAAAGTCTGACTTGATTGTATATGTGAGGGCAATAATAGTGAACAGTCGAAGTGACAAGTTCATATTATTTTAAGGGAAAGTGGAAAAATTTGAAATAGAACAAAGGAATAATTATCACTTTATAGATTTAAAAGATGAAGGTCATTTTCAACAACTGCTTTAGAACGACAGAAAAGGAAATTGGAGCCATATTGTTTCAAACTTGAAAGCTTTCGATATGTCAAACGCCACTGCTTAAGATTCACCAAAATGACGAAGAGCACGGAACCAAATCAGATAGAAGCGAAAGAATATCACTAGAAGAGTGCTCTTAACGGATGCATTACTGGTGATTTGAGATATTTCCAAAATTTTCTGTTAAGGATAGATCCAAAAACTTTGGAAAGAAAAAGTCATTTAGGAAGATAATTAAATCATTGAGAGGGTCACTTTTTTCGGCAATGTTAAATGAGTAAACCTGCAAGAAGAAAAGGTTGAAGTTGATAAGAGAAACGAAAGAGTTTGCGAAGGTCGGGTACAGAAACTCAGAAAAGCAAGTTTTGAGAACCGCGGAAGAGATACCGTCAGGATCAGACGCCTCTTTAATATTAAATTCAGAGACACCAGAAATCACAATAGAGGAAAAGATTTAAGAGAAGGTTAGAAAATTTAAAGACTCCAAATAAGGCAACATCTTTACTCATTGACGCATAACATCCGAATTTGGATAAAAATTGGAGGGTTTGTCGGAGAGCTCGGTTACATGAATTTCGGTTAAGAACAAGAGTTGTGAAATAGTGTGTTGTGGAGAGTACAGTGGAGATAACCCTGTATGAGGCACGAAAGGGAAGAAACACGAAGGGCACTAAAGCGCAGTGGACGTTTCGAATCACTTTAACACTTCATATCTCCATCCAGTTGGGTAATCTTGCGCCATCAACATATACGCAAGATTTAATAAATTTCTTTTCTTTTTTTTCACGAGATAAATCTCCCGGATTTTACAGTATCTCGTCAAAGGTTTTAGAGTAACAAATTTACCAATAACATCATATATTAATAGTTGGAACATTATTTGTATTGTTTGTTTGTATACAAAAAATTTGATGTTTGAGAAGAAAATAGTTTTAAATAAGTAAATAGTTCTTTTTGTTTTTTATATATATATATATATATATATTATATATATATATATATATATATATTATATATATATATATATATATATATATATATATATATATATAATATATATATATATATATATTATATATATATATATATATATATATATATATCACTGAATGGGTGTGTTTATATTTGTAGTACATTGAACTTTACAACTCTTGGACGACTATCGCTATTGTTATTTTTGTTATTTATTATTAGCAGTAATAGTTGCTACTCTTCAAAATTCTCTCTCTCTCTCTCTCTCTCTCTCTCTCTCTCTCTCTCTCTCTCTCTCTCTCTCTCTCTCTCTCTCTCTCTCTCTCTCTCTCTCTCTCTCTCTCTCTCTCTCTCTCTCTCTCTTTTCTATTTAAATTGTCTCCTCTTATCCTTTATCCATTTCTTTTTTTTTCTCATTTTGCTTTGATTTTTTCTTCTCTTTCGCTTTTCTCTTTTTATTTCACTTATCTCTCCTTCTCTACCCCTTTCTCTATTTTTTCTCAGTATCTTTCTCCTTCTCCCTTTCTCTCTCCCCTTCATTCTCCCCGTATCTCTCTCTTTTCTCTTCTCGCTCTTTTTTTCCGTTTCTATTTCCAATCAATCTGTAGGCGATGGCGTCGTCTCATCATTCGCAGACTTTGAAATCGAGAGCATTCCTTCTCTATCGTATCAAATAGCCTTCAGGAGCCATATTGATTTTTCCTTTTATTTACGTCTGCAGTTCTTCATTTTGATTTTTTAGGTCTCCGTTTACTGTTTTTGTCTTTTTGTATTTTTAAAAATGAAAATGAAAAATTTTGATAATTTGAATTTATTTGTTTTCATCGGAATGCCTCTTGAATAATGTATAAAATTTCCTTTGTGTATTCAGTATTATGTCGTCCTCCACTGAATAGATATTAACCCCTTTTACCTAGGATACTGACTCAATCTCTGCTACTAATTTACATTTTTTTTTTTTTAATAAAAATAACACAATACCGTCCTCAGACATTTATAAATTGAATTCCTTTTCACCATCTGGCAGGCAGACTTCTACGACAACAACTTCACCACATATATTTTAATTTCTTGAAAACAGTTACCAGTTACACGGTGTCATTACAGACCCTTGTTTCATCTTCACTCAGTTACAGATATTACACAATCCCTTGTTTTCGTAATTAAATTCCCTTATTTGTATTTAAATGACGTCCTCCACATTTCCGTCAATTTCTAACATGCCGATGTTAGATTCTTCCTCTTACACTTCTAATGTTCGTATTTTCCATTTTATATAAGTAAAATAAAACTTGTTGCCTTCTCACAGATTTTTAATATTTTTTCTTTGATAATTTTCACACAACTTTTCAAGCTTTTCACTCTGTTTAGGTTATTTTTTCTTTTGCATCCCTGTGGTCCTGTGGGAAGAGTATTTTGATAATATTTGCAATTAATATGTACTCTTTAAATTAATTGATGTTTTACTAAGTTTAGAAACAGGACGTAGTCAATATAGACTTTCGTTCTATGAATTCAAGGGTGGTCAATCGGGAATATGTATATTTTAATTGGCAGAAAAATGATCATTCCAATTTGAATGGAATGACAACTTAATTAAGTTTGAACCTCCTCACACGTAGAACTCGTTCAGTTTTGTTATCACTCAATTTCTGGTTGATTTTTTTTTTTTTTTTTTTTTTTTTTTTTTTTTTTTTTTTTTTTTTTTTTTTTAAGGTTTTTTTTTTTTTTTTTTTTTTTTTTTTTTTTTTTTTTTTTTTTTTTTTTTTTTTTTTTTTTTTTTTTTTTAAAGGATTGTTTGTAGCTAAGTATTCTCGATTCAGTTTTACTAATTTGTTCTCTTCAGTTCGAGCACTTTTTGTTTATCTTCAGTATGACGACGAAACTTGCAAATTTTTTCTTTTTTGACTAGTTTGTCTTTACTATATTACACTTCCAATCTTATATATATATATATATATATATATATATATATATATATATATATATATATATATTATATTATATATATATATATATATATATATATATATATATATATATATATATATATATATATATATATCCTTTTAAGAAAGAAAATGCTAATACATATATATGGATTAAAATATGATAAAAAAAAAGAATAATAATTTTTAATTATTTTTTTTTATGTATCTGAAATAGAGAGGTTGCCAAAAATGAGTTTTTTTTTTTTTTTTTTTGGCACATAACTTTGGTTACTTTCAAATGGGAAGCCTAATTGTGCTCCCAACCATAAATTTTATATAATTGCCGTAAAAATTTTCCTATTTTCGAATATTAAATATTTTATAGTCCACGTTTTTGGACCACCCACCCATATATATATAATATATATATATATATATATATATATATATATATATATATATATATATATATATATATATATATATATATATATATATATATATATATATATATATATTATAATTTGACGAAAAACATAGTTGATCGATAAGTTTGGCAGCTTTGTTGATACTTTATCTTTGTTAGCGTTTCCCAATCCATTTTTGTTATCATTTACTTATGTTTATATAAGTAAACTTTGAAAAGAGTCGATAAAGACTCTTGTCACTTTGTGTATGTTATTGTATCCGGTTGGAGCTGGACTCTTTATTTTTTAAATATATATATTTTTATTTCGATTCCTTCACGCTTCCGAGAAATAGAGAGAGAGAGAGAGAGGTTTGTGGAAAGTGAAAATTATTAAAGATTTTTTTTTTTTTCTTCATTTTTTATGTTTATATACTTTAAAGAATATTTTATAAGGTTTTTGAGTAAATTATTATTATGTAATGAATGGATGGGGTTCTTGTGATTCAAGGAATAGGGGAAAAATCGTTCAAGGTTGAAAGGAGCTTCCTTTTAAATTTTTTTTTTTTTTGTTTACTTGTTGCTTTGCAGGAAGGCCAAATAGTTTCTTTGAAAATTATTACGTGTTTTCTTTTATTTTATTTTTTTTTTATTTTTTTTTCTTCAAACAAACGTTAAGGTAAACATTGTTATAAATGCATATTTTTTAAAACTCATTTCCCTAAATAATTATATATATATATATATATATATATATATATATATATATTATATATATATATATATATATATATATATATATATATAATATATATATTATATATATGTACGTTACGTTCTTTCGTTACTATTACAATAAAATAGTTTATTTCTTCCCCCTGTTTAAAGATTTTATTTTAACTCTTAAACTTTTCTATGCATGTAGATGAGGTAGTTATTTCAGAGTAGCTCAGTTTTGCTCTTGTAAAGATTTTTGTTTTTAGGGTCAGACACCCTCCCTAAAACCAACCACTGAAAACGTCGGTGCGTGTATCCTTTCTAAACGAAGCATAACCTCCAAAGCAATTGTGATGCTTTGTAGTCTGTTTTCTCTTCCCTTTTATTAGTTTTTATTTTAAAAGAAAGAGTATATTGGAGGAGGAAGAGGATGTTTTTTGTTCTTAAATTCATTAATTAAAATATAAAATCAAGTTTGTCAATATTTACATCATTTGATTACTGTTCAAAGACAACATTTTTATTTTTTGCACAATATTCCTTATATATATAATATATATATATATATATATAATATATATATATATATATATATATATATATATATATATATATATATATATATATATATATATATATATATATATTAATATATATATATCCGATACCGAAACCAGATTTTTTTCTTTTTAAGATAAAAATTATATATATATATATATATATATATATATATTATATATAATATATATATATATATATATATATATATATATATATATATATATATATATATATATATATATATATATATATATATATATATATATATATAGTGATGGATCGGATGTCATTTTTCCAATTTGCGGATGCGGATGCGGATGCGGATGTTGAATTTTCGAAAGTGCGATGATGCGGATGTGGATTTTCGAATGATGCGGATGTTAATTTTGACGAGGATGCGAATGCGTATGCCATCACTATATATATATATATATATATATATATATATATATATATATATATATATATATATATATATATATATATATATATATATATATATATATATATATATATAATATATATATATATTATCACCTTTCCCACTTTCGTGGGGTGGTGCCCGCCACAATTCCCTTACAACCAACCCCTTTCACCACCGCCCTTAATCTCTCTCTGTCTCTACAAATCTTCTACCCTCTTCTAAACTCAAATTCCTTCCATCAAAATCTCTCACTCCATCCATCCATCTCCACTTCGGCCTTCCCCTATCCCTACCTCTATCCACATGGAATCTAAGTACCTTGCCCACCATTCTGTCCTCATTCATTCTTCACATATGTCCAAACCATTTTAGCACATCCTCCTCCTCTCTATCAATTACACCCTTCTTCCATTTACACATCTCCCTTATTCTTTCATTTCTAATCCTATCAATCCTTCTCAATTTATATATCGCTCTCAAATCTTTCATCTCAAAGACATTAAAACTTTTTCTCGACCGAGCACTTATCATCTATGTTTCACACACATACAATACAGAAGGTGAACACATACATTCAAACATTCTTATCTTTATTTCTTTCGAAATTTTTCCTTTCTTCCATACTTTTCTTAGGCCCCCCAATACTTTCATTCCTTCTACCACTCTGTTCTTTATTTCCTTTTTCCGTCCCACCCTTACCTTCCACCCAACATTACTAGATATTTGAATTCATTCACCTCCTCAAGTTTCCATTCTCACACTTCTACAAACCAATTCCTCCCTCCACATTTCCTCATCCCCACCTCCAATCCTCATAACTTTATTCTTCGCTGGATTGAATTTCAATCTCGTGTTTGCACATTTCCCTTCAAACTCTCTCACAAGTATTCTCATCTTTTTCTCCAGATTCTGCCACCAACACATGCCGCATCATCTGCAAAAAGTAAAACATTCACTTCACATTCACCCTCCATATTTCTCAACGTAATACTCTTCCCTTCTCTCTCCATTTTTCTAAGTAAACCATTCATCAATAGATTAAATAACATGGAGATATTACAAACCCTGTCTCAATCCCACTCCTATGCTAAACCAATCCGATAGTTCTCTCTTCACCCTCACTCTTGATCTACAATTCGCATATATATATATATATATATATATATATATATATATATATATATATATATATATATATATATATATATATATATATATATATATATATATATATATATATATATATATATATATTATATATATAGTGATGGATCGTATGTCATATTTTCTAATTTGCGGATGCGGATGTCGAATTTTGGAGAAGTGCGATGCGGATGTTGATTTTGAAGATGCGGATGCCCATCACTAATATATATATATAGTCATCCCCGATATATCACATACCGGCAGAAAAACAGTACCGTAATAATCGATATATCGTTCATAATAATCGATATAGTCGATATCTCAAATTTAAGAAAATCTATATACTTTCATTCTTATATATATATATATATATATATATATATATATATATATATATATATATATATATATATATATATATATATATATATATATATATATATATATATATATATATATATATATATATATATATATCCGTTGGAAGGGTTTTCACTGTTATTGGGACTAGCATATTTCACAATCTGCTCTTAAAAGTCCCTCTCCTAGAGTGCTCTTAAAGATAATGTTTTTCCGCTCGTTGGTTTCAGTGTTGTCTTTGAGTTTATTTATATTTTCAGGGAGGGTTCTCACCCTTTCAGTGAGACTACCACCTTCTCTATCTAATCTCTTAAACACTTTCTCAAAGAGCTCTTCAGAAGAACATACCTCTCCTAGCTGTGATTTCCCATGCTGATCCTTGAGTTGTTACAAACAGTAAGCAATTATTATAGAGTCAGGTTTTTAGTCCTGTCGCCCGTGTATATATATATATATATATATATATATATATATATATATATATATATATAATATATATATATATATATATA